>JAMKCH010034222.1:0-15262 GCA_023653785.1 Ophioderma brevispina
CAGATTTTACCACCACCGTTGCAGCAAGGCAGGATATTGCCTGGCCTTAGTGAAATTCAAACAAGTTACATGTGGTGGTTCGGAACTTATTGGTGTTGGGGTGGTGGGGGGAGGGTATTCCAAATATAATGTACTGTGGGTCCAAAAAGGGAGTCATTTACTCGAAGATCCAAATTTAACGGAAAATAAAATTTTATTCCGTTGTAATTTAGTTTAGCTTTAAAAGTTATTACCTCAGATTACTAGGTGACAATTTCAATCAATCTATATGTTTTTAGATACATAAGGTCAAAGCGAGGTATGTTCGACGCCGTTTTTACAACAAATTTATTTGAAAATGGAATTCTATTTTTCACTTTTCTAGAGAAAATTTAAAAAATTATCAGCATAATTTGCCAAAAAGACAACACATTTGTTTTACTCCTAAATTGACTGAAACTAGAAGCCACGACACTTGTATTAATCCGAAGCCAAGTACCATAAACATCTTATAAAAAAAAACACACAGAAAACATTAAGAATGACTAAACAAGAGACTTTCTCAACTATTTTATTGAATATTTTATCACACTAGTTATACACTTCAGAAAAATAGGGTGAAAAATTCGCATAATATCATTGGATTTCCGAGGTAATTATTCTATAATAGGCAAGTAACACGCCTTATGAGTCATATTAACTCATGGAGGCTACTTTATGTCAAATCACTCAAAAATCTGCCGACGAAGCTTTTCCCGATTCCAATTCAAGTTTTTAAAAAAATCTGACGCGAGATATTTTCTCTCAAGTGGAAGGAGATACAGATTTTTGTAACCTTTATAAAATCTGACGTGAGTTTTTACTGCAGAATAGAAAAGCAACATTAAACATCAAAACCAGAAACAATTATCGCTAATATATTTGGCTTTATAATAATAGACAAACTTTTCAATAACAAAAACTATTAAAGTATGACATGTAAGGTAACTCGTGTACGCGATCGACACCATTTCAACACCATTTTCAAAAATCTGACGCGGGAGCTCGAGACAAAAATACCGCATGAAAGCTTTCCACGTTCCCCATCACTTTAATACAATCTGATGTCAGATTTTAACTCAGAATTTACGGGTTGAATTGGACGACGGTTGACCAAGAAATTTTAACGTTCACTTTAGGTTCACAGGTTATCATGAAAAATGACAGAAATTCTAAACAATGTGTTATAAGCATTACTGCTCTGGGCGTGCGGCGTGCGTGCGTACATTGCGTGCGGTTGACTACTGTAGTCTATACGAGAGGACTTTTGTTTGTTTACTGTTGGTGATTGACTGAGTAGCCGTATGAGGTGGGATAGGTGTAGTCTTGGGGCATCATAATATTACTAGGTAGTTCCTACTGAAGGACCTTTTTCCAGTTTTATTGAAAGTGATTTACTGAGTAGTCTACATTTTTCTTGTAGGTGGATCACCTTAATCTCTTTCACCTTCAGGGTTAGTTAATTAACAACTTTTGTAGGATGAGAGAGTAATCCTGTTAGGATAGAGCTTCATGTTTTGGGGCTTTTCTGTTTGAAATACTGGTGCATGGTTTGGGTGAATATTGATCGAAAAGTAGTACTTTTAATGGGTAGTCCTACTTACGAGATTTTTTGGTTTTACTATATAGTGATTTATTGAATCGACACCTACGACGATGTGGGGTGGATCACATGGTCGCTTCACCCTTAGGAGGGTCACAAACAACTGCTTAGTGGGAACAGATAACAGGGTAGTTCTACAGGAAGGACCGTTTGTATTTGTTTTGTTTTTTTGTTCACTGTGTTTGGCGATTGCACTTGAGAAATCTGAGATGGAGTAGGTTATGACTTATCTTACGGGGTATTCCTATGAAGGAACCCCTTCAGGGAGCACTTAAATTCAGAGGAGTTTTAAAATTTACTGAAAGCTCTTAAACATACGTTCAAAATTGGGGTGCTTTTATTTGTAAATGGACTCAAAATTATCATCGCAAAATACTCGAATTCATTGATATTTTGAGTACTTTCAACATGATCGGTGTCTGTGCCTTAGTAAATGACTCAAAATTATCATCGCAAATACTCGAAGTCAAATGATTTTTAGAGTCACTCCACATATGTAACAATAATAGTCAGGTGGACATTTGTGCTCACAGCCTGACCTGAAGGATGGAAATGAAAAAAATACAAACTTTTTATATCGAAGTTTTTAGTTTATAGGACCTAGTTTGACGGGTGGCAAATTTGTGCGTGCCATTTTTGAAAATCCAATATGGCTGCTTCATGTCCAAAATCACTAAAAAATAATACATTAAAGTATTTTCGATAGTAGAGGACAATTTTGCGGTATACTCCGGTGGTTTAGAACGATGAATGTTAATAATTTGTAATTTGGTCAATACATTGCCTCAAAAATCCCAATATGGTGCTCCTCAAGGCAAAGTATTGCGCTCGGAATCATTAAACTGATCTTAAAATCCTCAGTATACATATTTAGATTGCAGGAAGGAATTAATCCTAAGCACTAAAACATGTTCTGCAGGTGTCCAAAAATTGTTACCATTGGACACAATCTGTAAGTGTTATTAAACCTCTAGAATGCAATTCGAACGCATCCAGACATGTTAAGTGTTTCTCCACATTTTGCAGTGTAGAGGCTTGTATCTAGTGTGTATACGTATGTTTTCTCGCCTTACACTATGAGATAATGTATTTGGTCACTAGAACCCTTATTTGGCATTTCTCTGTAATCGACATTTCCCATTTTCATATCAAGATGGCAGCCAAATAGCCGGGCTTAAAGATAGTTAAAACCTATAGTTTATCTATATTATAGTAGTACATCAACAATTATTATTCTAAAAAGTATATGAAGTTGGGATAAGTATTTGCATTTGACATCCTTATGTGGCATTTTTGTTTCGTTAAATGCAAACATTTTACGATGGGAGCAAATATGGTTGCATTTTTAGCTTCTTTAAAACTATAATTGATACTCTGTATTGTATTTAGTTATAGTATCCAAAACTGATTATAAAGTTTAATTTAAAAGTATGAGATCTATGTCTTTTCAACATCCCAAACTCGTATTGGTTTTTTGTTTTGATAACATGATAAAATTCAAAATGGTGGCCAATATATTATGAATATTTGACAATTTGAGGTTTTAAAGATCTTGAAAGGCAGTCAATGGCCTGCCATCTTGATTGGTAAGCATGTTAACAAACTTCGCATGCTAGATATGAGTTCTATGGGTATGAGCCTAGAAGTATACCTCTATCACAAATTACTTGATGAGTTATGGTCAATTGATTGATTTCGGGGCCATTATTGGATTTCGGGGTGACATATTGGACTTGATGGTAATTGTGATCAAAATCACATCAAAAACCTGTCCAGTAGATTCCTCGGGTTTTAAACCTGGATATAGTTATAAAAATTATGGCATTTGAATGAATTTGGAGTGGTAGCGGCTTAGCGGCCATATTGATTTCTAAAAAATCATGCAACGAAATTTTGCACACCCTCTAGAATTATTTTGATTAGGCCCCATTAACTAAAAATCGATCGATAGAAAAAAGTCTGTACTCACATTTCCCACCCTGTGCCCCAAATTCCTCCTGACTATAAAGGCGTATTTTTCACAATTTACCTTAAATGGTTTAACCCTAAAAGGCCCGGGGGGATCCGCCCCTCGCATTTTTTGTCGTATCTCACATAGTTTGTTATTTTTTCAGGCCGAAAACGGACAGGACCTTTTTCTTTGAAGCCTTGCGTTTGATTTAAGACCCCCCCCCCATTTTGAACAAAATCGGCCTTACGGTTATGACACCATGGCGATTACGTAATCGCGCACCATTGTGAAATTTACACGGCACAGCAGAAATACAGTTTTTTGTGCTGAGGATACAGTTACACTATACGTTTTGGAAAGAGTTCCATATGTACACCCCCTTTAAAATGTACAGGACACAAATTATTTTGATTTATGGCCTTACAATAAACAAATACCCCTAACCCTAGGCCAAAAATAAAAAATAATTTGTTACATGTAGAACTTTGAAGGGGGTACATATGGAAAACTTTCTTGCCTATGGTTATTTATTTATTTGATTTATTTGTAGTAAGTAAGAGCATGTGTGCGCATACTTTGACACACATCCGGCAAAAATCCAAAACCTTTTGCTTGAAAAAATGACCGGAAAAACCATTAATTTGAGGGTTTTTTTCTTTGTTCGCTTTTTGCTATGACGTCTGTTTGTGACGTCATGTGACGTCATACAAAGCATGTTTGTACTTTTGGTTTTTTGGTATCTGGATAGGGGAGGGACATAGCTTATACATTTATACCAACATATGACAGTATCAATCCGCCCATTTCCGAGGATACTAGAGGGGCGGAGTCCCGCCCCCCCCCCCCCCCGGCTGTGAGAGTTGAGATGGGTCCAAAAGCACGGCTCTTTTTAGGAGTTTAAATGTACTCATTGTCGCTGTAATAATTGAAAACAAGACTCAAATCAGTAAGTTAAAAATTCAAAGTCATACCCAAAAAGGGGCACAAGCAGTCATTAGAATTTATTTACACTTAATTGTATTGATAAAAAAAACCTCTTTGTAGTTTTCATTCAAGTTATTTATGATATTTTATTTCGCAATATATCCCCAATTTGGAAAAAAAACTAATGTAAATTGAAATGCTCTATAGTACCTGTAAAGGTAGTAGTTAGTATTGTGGTTGGGTATTTGGTTTAATAGCAGAGGGACGCGGTGTAGAAGTTTTCATAGTCCATATACAACGGTTAAAGAATAGGGCATCGATTTGGATGATTCCTTACGCAACAAAATTTTTTTTTTAGTTTCACGCTTATTTCGTTGTCGGTTTTGGAGCCTACAATGGACTCCATGCAGGGCGGACTATATCTAACTAACACCAGGTTTGATTCTCCATTAGGAGGCATTCATGTATAAACATTTTACTGGCCATGATTAACATGTAAAGCAAAGGCACAGGAGTCTAAACCGTTCTTTTGTCTTGTCCCTCTTTTCTTTCCCCCATTGCCCCACTACTACCACATTATTTGAGTTCCAGCAACTTGATTAACATGGACAACTCGTTACTTTCTTGGTGTACTTCTAATAAACGCAATAAAGTATTGCGAATTTGAGTACATGTAGAAAAAGTATTATGTTTTTATTCCGAATCTAACATTTTATCTCAATTAAAATACATGTAGTGATAGGTAAACGAGTATATCATTGAAATACTCAAAAAAATTAAATGCAACCATGCAGTGTTGAAGTTTATTATAGTCTGAAGGACTCTGTAGTCTATACCTACAGGGTAAAGAATGGAGCACTCAATTCAGTTGGACTCTTCGCGCAACATTAGCTTCACGCTATGCCGTTATCCAAGGGAGTCCGGACTGTAGCTCCAGCGGAATATATCTGCTTTCACACCGGTTTTACACATTACATTGATTTTATTGAGTAGATACAAAATTATTTTTAGTGCAGAAATTCACTGTAAACCAAAACTATGAAATTAAAGAGACCTGGCACATTGGAAAAATAGTTCGCAGCCCTCAAGGATTTTTCAAATGATATTTTTGCCATGGTGTCAAAGTTTTTATATAGTAGGCCCTCCCCTTGAAACGATTAAGACCAAATACCTTAAATTGAACAGAACGATTGTATAGTTAAAAATGAACTCAGGGGCATTGTTCACACAGACGGACATTGTTCTTAACGCAAGGGAAACACATCAGGAGTGATTTCCACAGTGCACATGTTTTTCCGGGTCTATGAACCTTTGCGGTTTTTAATTAATCAAATGAGTACGAGTCATGATAGTCAGTGTATTAGACACATTTGTTGATTAAAGTTATGACAAACTTGCAGTGTAGCATACAAAAAAAGACCTAGTGGTCTTTACCCTCTTATTTAACAAAGTAATGTTGCTTATTCTGTTTTTGGATAGTTATTTCTATGTGTAAAAGATAGCTCTATTATTCGAGGCTAGAAAATATCATATGCAGCCCAAATGAAGAAATTTCATATTTTGTGAAATGTGCCAGAGTTTCGCTTTAATATTATTTAACCCCCCCCTTGTTACTTGGGCCATTGTTTTGTTACAAACTCCGGAAGGGTTGCCACCACCCCCGGGGATTTCATTCCTGAACCTTCGATTCCATAATTTGGTACCTAGAGTATAGCTTAGAGTTCTTCTTCTATTGGTACAAACAAATAAGTACCAATTCTCATTATTACATTACGTCACTATAGCCGTGAACATTAACATATACATATTAATTAAAGCTGACTCAGAGATTTTTCCTGAGGAGGGCCGCCCTCAATTTCCCGTCCAAAAAAAAGTGTGTTTTGCATGTACACAAGCGTGTCCATAAACTAATCGCTGTGTGAAATTGCTAAAGCTTAAATCGAATTCCTTCAATATAGAAAATCACAACTCGTTATAAAATTCCGGATCCGAATTTTGTTATACACGGTATCCGATGGACGTATTACTACACAGAATGTTTACTGCTCAAAAACGAAAAATCCGATTCATCTAAAATTTCGGACTTGTGCATTTTAGGTACTATCTTTAGTTCTAGTTGACTTTAAAGCAGGCGTAGCCAGGATTTTTCTGGGGGGGGCGGATTTTGTCCAAAAGGACTGCCCATTTTCCCAAACTGTGGACCTTTTCACAAGTAGAGTGGTGTAAACATTTAGCAAAAGGGGACCTTTTTGCACAAAATATTGCACCTTTTTTTGACCAAGGAAAAACCCAAATCCCTATTTTTTTCCTAGCTCGCCTTGCCACCCACATCATTTTTGTGGACCTTTTTGGAATTTTGAGATGATTTGGCGTGGGAATCGCACCCCCCGCACCCCCAATGGCTCCGGACCCCTGGTTTAAAGTGACAGGAGAGGTTTTTTTAGGATACGATTTCTTCAAATTGCACAGAATCGATTGTAGACCACCCTACCAAGAAGAACATTCCGAAGTTATTGGACAAAAACAAGTACAAAAGAAAAACAGCAAACCTGGTTTTGAACAAACTTTTTTTTGCCTGCCTAACGTAATTGTCCCCATAGCACCCCGTGCTTTGACTTCTGTAGTTGCACTACAGAAAGTACTAAATCATAATTATTACATAAAGACGGGTATTCGGCTTATTCACTTCAGATGGATCTAATACTGGAAAAGCTTCCAAATATGCAAAAAAACCGGGTCGAAAACAATTGGGGCGCTTCTTTCTGGAAATCTCCTCATGTCTCTTTAAAGACACTATGAGTGATTCACCGAAAAAGTAAAAAATATTTTCAAATTTGCAGGATAGCTTAAAAATGGAGGATATGAGTCGTATGATTCTCATAAGTTATTTCATTGCAAACTGGAAAATAGTCAGAAAAGGACGCGCGAAAACAGCAGTGTTGCAAGACATGAATCACCATTCAGTTACATGTTGAGTATAAGTGTCCGTACGGAGAGTATTGACTGAAATATCGGATTTTGTCCTTATTAGTTTGATTAGGTTCGTACCACTTGCAGGGGTGTTAGCACCACACCTATAATCGTTATAGAAATGCAAAACATTGATTTTGCCCACTAATGCAAAGTTCCCTATCATATTCTCTGTCTGAAATTGCATTAGCTGAGAATCTTTTTTGTACAAAAAATTGTGACTTTTTAATTTACTAATGAGCAAATACTAAATTCAGCATATGTTTTATATTGAAGGAAGCAAATCAAAATCACCTTTGTTTTCACTTTCAAGGCATTATGGAGCCAAATATAAGGTGAGAAATCTTTTGGGATTATTTGCAATCACGATACATGACGATTCCCAAAAAATTTCTTTTTGCACCTTTACACCTTTTAAAGTTAAAGTTAAAATTGACATTGGGACCCATGTAATGGGACCCAATGGGACACCAGGTTACACACGATAGTAGTGAAAAATTGGAGGTAAAATATTACAATTACATAATTGATGGGATAAATGGTACTAAATGCGTTTGATATGGATATCTTAGTATCACAGGCCACAAAATTAGGCTAACAAACATTTAGAACTACTAATATTTATAGTTAAAAAACATGCAAAATTGTATTAAACATAAAAAAAATATAGTGTTTTCAGTATTAAGTTGTTAAATGTTGCAGTGTTGAAAATGAAAAAATGTCATTTTGTTAAAGCTTGCTCAGAGATTTCCCAAGGAGGCGGCGCCCTCGATTTCAAACAAATTGTTCTTGCATATACAGGGCATGTCCCAAAAAAAAGTGGTGCAAAGAGCTAAACTCTGATTCTCCAAAACTACTGAAGCTGTGAATTCATTTCATGGAGGATATTATTATGACTCTTTGTATAAACTGTTGCAAATCTATGACAATCCGCGCATGCAATCCAGAGTATAAAAACGATATTAAAGACCCTCTGTGTTTCATCCAGTCCAATTGGATTTACACAGTTAGTGATTATCGGTATCAGATAGCTTTGTGTTTTCGATCGTGTGCATTGACGAACTGATAAATTAAGAACCGACAGGTGATATCCACTCATTAATACAGTGCTGTATCTGAACAAATATCTTACATAATATCAATAATCATAACTTTTTAGCCTGACAATACTCATTCTAAAGGGTTACCTGTTAGTTACACAGGCTAATTAATTGTCGGAGGGTACTGCATTTTACATTGAACAGATTTAGAAAGCAATGGATGTGTCTGAAATGTGAAATTTTACATTCAAGTCAATTGTTTAAAAGTTAGAGAAATTATCATAAATTACCAGGTGTGATCCTCTTAGCTTAGTTTCATGAACTGAATGCCAATGCCACGTTCCTCCAATTGGGTTCTTATAAAACCTTCACTTCATCAAGATGAGAAACTTTCAGAAAATCAGATCTGTTGTTCATTACACATTGGATCTGACAAACGATACCAGTCAAACTCTTAGGTTCACTGCCGAGCAAAGGACTTTCCATGTCACTAAGCTATTTTTAATTTCTTTCTTATATGTATGAGGATTTTAACACACTTGTGCTACTTAGTTTACAAGTTTAGCTTATGTAGCCCGCAAAACTGCACAGGATAGAAACAAAATAGATAGTACTGCAAAGTTTAATTTGTGCTCATCATAATTGTTTTAGAATGGAACTGAAGCCACATGCACGTTTATTATTCTAATGCCTTTTGCCACTTAATATAATCTAAAAACTAATATCCATTGCATTTTGTATTTCCTTAGAAGTTGTTAATTTTACAGCCATTCTATGAAGACAGCCGGACATTTAATGTGTTGGAAATTGCTCACCCGACACAGAACGGACAAATGATGTTAACTGGTAATCCCATTGGAATGGGTGAAAAACCAGTTGGCCTTTACTATCGTTTTATATCTCTGTTATCTGGGCGGATTGCCATGTGATTTGCACAATTTAACAAAGATTAATTAATTTTCACCATGAGAATAAAAAAAAGAAAAAAACAAAAAAAATTTTTTTTGCAAAAAAAACAAAAAAAATTCACAGTTTTTCATAGGTTTTTTTGAGAAATCGGGTTTCTGCTTGGCACCCTTTTTTGGGACACCCTGTACATAGCTTTGTCCATATCTAACACTGTGTGAAATAGTAAGCTCAACTCGCGGCCTTTATATAGAAAACAACCAACTTTGTTATAAATTTTCCCGGATCCGGAAATGTTGTTATAACACAGTATCCCTATGGCCTGGGGACTACCATAAATTTTTACTCTGCATGGAAACCCAAATCCTATACATCTCAAACTTGAATTGGGCATTTTGGTGACTTATCTTATGCTTAGTTCTAGTTGGCTATTTTAAATAAACTACAAATCAAAAATATATTTCAAATCCTGACTCATCCTGTTAAATGAGAACTTTCCTTACAATTTTTCATAATCTCATTAAAAAGGATATTAAATCACATTCAAGTTTATTTAAAGTCTTTTAAAACGTATTCTTGATTTTTTTTTAATGATGTAAATTGACTTTGGTGTCCCCAGTTATAGTGGTCATTTTTCATGTGGGTCTGAATTGGAACTGGTGCATTTTCTATATATGGCCCCAAAACCATTGAAATTTAGACAAGCTTTATCTAAACTGTACTTCCAAATCAGATGTAAACATTTTTGAAATTTAAACCCTTTTCACACTTTTGGACCCCTAATTTATGGAATCACACAAATAAGTGTTTCCAGAGGCTTTAAAGATACTGGTGGGCCTGTTTTGTTTTGGAAGCTTTTTCCAGAATCGTAGCAGATCCACTTTAAATGACATCATTGAATCCAAACTCCGTGTACGCGGTAATAACAGTCTTGATTTACATAAGAAGAAGAGACTGGAGTCAACAATCCACTAGTGCCCGAATATACGGACTTGAGCGGCTGTGTATATAGTTGGAACACGTTATTTGACTGTCAACCACGGAGAGCTCTCTCAGAGGTGGACGAACTTTGGTCTCGAACCGCATAAACCCGGTGTCCATATGACACTAGGTTCTAGTGACTGAGTGTCCTACCATTCATCTGTGTATTGTGTTCGCAATTGAGTGCTGCATGCATAACTTGTTTCAGCACTGTACCCCAAGGCCTCGTCTACAGTTCAACGTGTTTATTCCGTGACATTTCTATGGTATCTAGGACACTCTCTCATGGGGACCTCAGGTTTCTTTACACCGGCATGAACACCATATGAGTAGCTTTATTTTGACTGCACTGACTAAGCACTGCAACTTTTAAGATTAATTTCCTTGGCACCCCATAAGAAACACAAATCAAAAAACAAATTCGGATTTTCTTGATTCATCTGCAACATGTTTGGAGACAATAATGCAATAAATAAGTTTACGAAGAGCTTGTAGCAGTCATTTGGTTATCTTTGGAACAAACTTCACACAGCAGTTGGTATCATCGCATATGAATGGACAACTAAACATCAGCATTGAAAGTGTTCCATAGATTGTTTTAATAATGTTCTACCTGCTTGCCAAAATTTTGAGGGCACATCCTGTATTTGGCCTGCATGGACAGGCCCTCATTTCCTTAAAATACTGCCATGACTGTCAGGTTTTTTTTTTTCATCCTTTCTGACCATGTTGAAAGTAAAGCTTAATGGGCGTCCGCTTTGATATACTTCGTTGTCAAAATGCATCCACAACATTTTCGTTCATTTTTGCACAATATCGCAAAAATGATAATGCACAGAGTATATAAGCTTATTTCCAGAGGTAAAACACTCCTCCTCATCATTTCAGGAATTCTTCGAAAATTATTAGCAGTGTTGAGAGCTGCAGCAGTAGGCATTTTAAGTACGTGATTCCATCGTTCTGAAAAAAAAATCAAACTAGTACTATAATATTCACTATTTACATAATTAGAATGTGTGAATTGTCCACCCCACACCGAAATTGTTTAGTGTTTTTTCTTTATATCTATGTTTACCACTTTATTAACCCTCGTCTGCCTGAGCCATTTTTCCTTTATTGACCATCTGCTTCCTACAAATGTGGTACTACAGGATAGCTTAGATTTTCTTTTTTGCATTGGTATCAAAATACATTGGTGTACATTTAAACACTATTTGACAAGTACTAATTACCCGTTACTAATGGATTGACCCCTTATTTTTACATAATCTCTTCTCTACATTCCCCAGAGGTTGAACCCAACAATTATGTATTAACATTTACCCCCTTTAAACTATAGAAAAACGTTTTCAAATCTTCTTCCTTCTTCCCCAAAACGTCGTTCGAAATAGGAAAAATTTCCATTTGTAACGCAACCCCACTCTAATTCTGTCGTACCTGTGAGTTTTTTTGTATGTTCTGGGCCACAAGATACAACTAATATTGGAATTTTCCGTCTTGTTCACTGCCACCAAAATGTCTCCTTCATGAGGTACGTGTGGGTTTATTATCTGAAAAAAAAACCAGTGTGTTTAAAAAGTATAACGGTGGATCCTCGGGTTTATGTTCTATCTTAAAGTGTATATATTTGAAATATGGCAGAGTGAAAATACAGCTAAACAATATAATAAAACAAAAAAATATACGGCCATTTTGATAAAAGAGTGAATCTATTTGTACCTGGTATAAGTTTGGGTCACTTAGATTTTTGTAAAGAGTATGTGTTTTTCGTCTATTTTATGTAAAATTCCCGGGGAAAGTGGTTTTTCGTTTTTGACGATGGAATTGGTTGCGCTTTGCAAAACCATTTTTGTACCCGCCATTTTGAATCCTTACAACCAGATTTCAATTTTTGTTTTCCAGTTTTGGCTCGTATTGATGGACCCTATCATGACAAGAGTTTTTGCTAAAAACGTACAACCGGCAGTTTGTTTTCGGGGGGGGGGGGGGTCCATGTGGACCCCTCCCCACCACAAACGGAGTGCTCAAAGACATTATCCACTTAATGTTCCCCACTTGGCAAGTATCTTCTCCGTCACGTTCCGGCGAAAAAGACTGGCCAATAAGACCACCGTTTCTAACACGGCCAGTCTAACAACTGTATGTTTTTTTCAGTAGTCCCTACTTTCAAAGTCAAAGCAGGGGATGACAGGCCATGGGCCAAAATAAAATCCAGGCTAACGGGCTAATAATAAAAAGAAAAAGCTAAAACTTTGTCACTAACTAGATTGAAAAATATTAGTAATTAGCTAAACTATGAAATTTCATACCCCTGGTAATGTCAAGATGCCTTGATCGCTCTGGGCATACTGCACTCTGAAAGACTGACCCTAAAATTTACGGTAAATGCCTGGCAACTGGTTGCCAGCGGTTTTTAACTGTAATTTTTTACAGTTTGCCGTACGAAGGTAATTTTAGTGAAACGTAAAAATAGGGTAAAACATTGGCAACCCAGAAACCTAAAATACGGTAAAATGTTGACAACCCATTTGCCAGGTTTTGTCTCGTAACATTTACGATCGACTGTAATAAGGTAATCCAACGTGACGTTCCTTAAAAGTTACGATAAAATGTTGCCAGTTGCAAATATGTTATCTCCCGTAAATTAATGGACTTGTAAGATTTTACTGAATTTGTAAAGCTACCGTACGAGTGTACTTAAATTCATTCACAATCCGTGTGCACATCCACACAGCTGAAAGGAAAGGACTATCCCATCATGCTGTATACATGCCTCATGGAATTTTACCATACACACTATAGAAAAGGGTGACCTCTTTGTAGACTGTATGTCAGTAAGAACGCCAGCGGCATTACTTCCGGTATTTTGTTATTTACAGGACTGACCCCCGATATACGTCAGAAAATTTTAAAACACCTCCAGCGCTCGATTGCGAGTGGCTCGTCTGGAAGAAAAATTCAGAAATTGGAATGATGGTTCATTTATGTAACTTACCGATCAAAGAACTGAACTTTGATTCCCCGGAGAAATTGATGAGAATATGTGAATTCCGTGCGAGAAAAATTAAAGCTAACCTCACGGCAGAGATATTTCGGTGTACCAATAGGGCGAAAGTCGAGTCACGAACTACAAAAAGAACATATTTTGGGCCCATGAAAATGTACCTCGACGGAAAATGCTACAGGGCTAGATGTTTTTTTGAGCTCCAGACGAAAAGATGGAGAGGACACCAAACGCTCAACGTATAACCCACGGCCGGGGCCGAGAGCGTATTTTTAATCCTCCTTGGTAGTCCTTTTGAAAAGGAGGGAAATCTCAGCATATCAGTCAGTCAGTCAGTTTGTTCAGACAGTACATATTTGTCAGTTGATGTATCTCGTATTTCACATACGACTGTCTAAGTAAAGTTAAGGTTTTCTAGGAGGAGTGGTGATCAGCATGTTATGTCCATAAATCTGTTTCCTAGCGTTTTTGTTCGCAATGATCTTCAGCTATGTTCATACACCTACCCCATTCCTGATCAGTTTCAAATCTCATTCTGACTCAATTTTTATTGAAATATTACTATCCTGAAAAAACATAATTAATTGGCAAGTATCTAAATCGAGCACATAGGACTTGCATTGATGTATTTCTAAATTATTTGACACATACTCTCACTACAATCATCCCGAAATAAGATTTTTTATGTATATATCTGGGGACCTTTAATTTGTGATCTTGTTGAACATGAAGTGTTAATGTTATAATAATTTTCTGAACGTTTTCTACACCATAATCTGTATCCTTGATGATGGCCTACAAAATCACCTCAAATTCGCTACGTGCTAGACCTATTTACTAATATCGCTTACACACAATCAACTCTTGTGTTTTTGGTTGGCCGATATCACTGACCACTTCCTCCCATTTTTTTCAAATCACAAATTCTAAGCCAATAAAGCATTCATTTTTCCAAACAAAGAATTTATTAAGTTCAGTTGGATTGGTCCTTTGTTTACCCAACTCAAATTTACTGAATTTTCATATGATGCCTTTCTTAATAAATTTTTCCGATATATATATATAACAATTTTCAAACTTAATAAGCAAAAGCATAATCAAATTTCAGAAACGCATTCCGCGTAAACCCCTGGATAACGCGCATCCTACTTAAATCTATTAATAGAAAAAAGAAACTATACAGAATTATTTCCATGCCTCATGACTATAATAAACCACTTATCTAAGTCAACCCGCAATCAGTTACAACTTGTACTTACTACTTTCGCTCCTCCAAGACAATACTATACTGATCAGCTAATGCTTGTAAACCTAATATAAAACAAACTTGGAATATACGTAATAGTGCTTGGAAGATCTCGCAAGTCTAAATTACCCTCAAAATGTTATATTAATAATATCCTCATTCTGATCCCAAATTAATTCTGATAATTTTAATTCTTGGAGTAACTCCTGACTACCCTTCGCAGGGGTGACCGTGTTAGTTTGTTGCTTTGAGTTGTTTAGTAAAGGCGTGTTTGTGCGAAGGGTTTTTCGTGGTACTCAACGAGTTGGATATCTTTTCCCTTTAAGGGCGTGACGTGGTAATTCTGTTGGTGTCCCATTTGGGTGGTATAATTTGAATGTTTTTGGAGAGAATAGCTATTGTTTGGATTTGTCATGTGAAGTTTGGGTGTGAAGGGTATTCCTTTCGCATAGATTCTGTGTGTTTTTAGAGTGGATGTGTGGTAAATATATGTGCGTGAAGGTTATTGTTTTTGGGGGTCTGTTGGTGTTTATAATCGGTTGATGGTGGATTATTGTTGAGATAGGTGTCTAATTGTTAGGTATTTGGCCGTCGGCGCGGTCAAAGTGCCGCGGTCGAA
>JAMKCH010034223.1:0-20412 GCA_023653785.1 Ophioderma brevispina
TTTTGTTTCCCAACCCCATTTCTTGACTCTTAGCTTGTGGCGACCCCCACTATTCAAAATAATATATTCTCAAAAAGAAATTTGACCAGTCAAGGAAAAAATTGAAAGTGTTGTGGAGAGTTATGTCGGTGGCAAGTCAATTTTTCAAGCCAGGGGAAGGGCTTGCAACAAGGTTGCCTAAATCTACCGGAAGCTCTGAATCTACTGATGACAGGGAAGCAAGGGCAGTTTCGGTTGTGACATTCAGAGGGCATGGTGCTCTCCATTCCTAAAACAAGTGCGCACGAGGTGTGCAAATATACCACAAATTTAAAGGGGCATTTTGTGATCCACAACCTCGTCCCCCCGATTTACCTCAAAAAAGTAGATATTTTTGTATCATCTGAACCGTTGGCCTTAGTAATCCACGTGTACCAAATCTTACGTGCAAACTCGGTCGTATCTGTAAGAAATATGCAATTTTGTATTTTCTGTCCATAAACGGACAGAAATTACAGCACTGGCCTATGGGACCGTGGGAAACAAGCATTTGCTTATGACACAAAACCGCAAGCTCGAATCCACTCAAATTTTGTCAATAAACTTTTGTCAAGGATATCTAGTGAACCATGAATAAAACAGAAGGTGCTGGATCACAGTTCTGCAGTGACAATTTATACTGACTAGCGGGAGGCTCCTGCTAGTTGAGTGAACGGGAGCGATCACTGAAAGAGAAAAGATCACTGACACTGAAGCGATCACTGAAATAGAAATGATCACTGAAACAGAAGCGATCACTGAAACTGAAGCGATCACTGAAACAGATTTGATCACTAAAACTGAAGCGATAACTGAAGAAGTAACACACATGGCGACACCGTCATAATCAAACCAGTGGAATACACAACTCCTCAAGTAACTCCTGTATGAATTACCCGTCATCCTGAAGTTTAAGATTCCCCCGGTCACAAAACACTTTTAGTAACTCAATTTCCCGTACCTATCATATCCTGTGTCTCATGTAGTTACCAATTTCTAAGGAAACGTAAAACTGAATATTAATTCCCGTATAACTTTCCTTTGGCCTAAATTTTAAATCATTTGCTCGTATTTTTTAAATAATAAAATGCCAATATTTAATTCCGTATAAGTTTCCATTTAACTTTTTCATATTTCATATTCTCATTTTTTCTTCTCATAACTCCTCAAATTCCCGTATAAACTTTTCGTCATCCTGCAATTTATGCATTCCCGTGAGCGTATTTTTTCCACAACTCATGTGCCCGTATAGTTTCCAGCATATCCTGTAGCTTAGTCCTATGTAGGCCTACTTCCTATTTTCTAAGTACTAAAACCGCAATATTTCATCCCGTAACTTTCCGTATATTTTAATCTTTTTCTCAAAACTAATCTCAAAACTACTTCCCGTGTGTTCTAACCCGTACTTTCCAGCACAATCAAAGCGAAATAATAACATGAACTGTTATTGATCATATTTTCCTTACCCACACCGTTAGTAAATACAGCGCGGTGGTTTTGCACTACCGTAGATAAGCGCTGTACTGGCGTATACCGCATGTGGTTAGCGTAACTGTTGCGTACCGCAGATAGCGTCTCACACGTAACCGCCGTCGCAAGACAACAACGCATACACGCCGCTTAGTAACTCGTATCAAACAAAACTGGTAATTTATCATAGCAAGCGAGCACATTTTCGTTGATTTTTCAGCCATTTTCTGAACGGTCTCAAATATAGATTAGATTTACTAGCCGGGTGGGAAAACGAGCAATTCTTTCATGGAGTTTGGACGCAATACCCATAAGGATCGAAACGGACGGAGCCTTTTGCGGACATAATACATACACCATAGCCAAATTATAGTAAGATTTGCACGCGCGAAGTCGCGCGGAAATGGAAATTTACTAATCAAATACAAATTTAATTGATAATCAAACAATGCAAAAATCAGTTTGGCTTGCTTGACATAGTTAAGTTACATTATTGCTATGTTCCTGTCTTTTGGACAAGTACTTTCGTTTTTTCATTTGAACTTCAACTTGGCGACCCCCTTCCTAAGGGCTCCGCGCCCCTTTGGGGGTCGCGAACCCAGGTTGGGCGAACCTTGGTAACCCTTAATAAATTGCATGCGGTTATGAGTTCCGTAAGGGCTACGATGATGTACTTGTCGGAAAGGAGGGGGCGGGGGGGGGGCGGGTTGGGGGTGGGACATGTTGGTGACCTATGTGACCTGGGGACCTCATGAACTGGCCCAATCACAAACCGCGATGGCAGAAGACACTCGCAGTCCAGGGACCACGATGTATTTTTAAAAATAAAAATGACACCCTTGTACCGACACTTTGAACTTCTCCTCTTTTTCTGATTTGTTAACCTCAAAAACCGGCATGCATTATTAGGCACAATCAAGATCAAACTGAAATTTTATGAGGAGGCATGCTCTAGCTAATGGATCATATTTTGAACAAGGGGTTAAATCAGAAGGGGGTAGTAAAGAATAAGAAAGCAAAGTATTCTAGTGTTCTTTTAACTGGCACAGATGGAGGCAAAGAACAAAAAAATAACTAGCAAGTACATCTAATGTGAAAGCAAGAAAATCGTAAGTGCAAAGCTGCCATGACTGAAATTACCATAAAAATACATTATGCCAAGTTTTTGGTCAAGAGCTCTTGAAATGGTACTTCAGGCGACACAGTGGCATGAAGAATCATTTCACGAGCCACCGACTCAAGGAACTAAATTAAGTCATCCAAGACTACATGGCAATGGCAGCACACAGAGGCCATTCACATGGCAGCTATTGCACTTGCAACCTTGGTGCACTCACACGATGATCTGTAGTCCATGTTTACTTGACTGTTGTGTTATTTGAGCAAGCACTTCATCATCAACAGCATTTGCCTCTTTGCAATTGGCTTTGTGACTGTCAATACTGCATATTTCGCCCAATGGTCTCAGCACGTCACTGTAATAGACTGGTGATTTCTTTTACAGGTAACTTTGTTTCCAGGGGTGTTCTACACTAACTGGACACTTAAGGTCCACATTAATTTAGTTCAATCTAGATCTAGGTAGTGTGACCTGCAATTACAGAGTAACTGCCCATAAATGTTGTTATAGAGATTAATGTTCTTGGCAGGATTTTGGTTTCCTTTTTTTTTTTTCCTGTGGCGGAAACCATGGTAAGGTTGGTTACCACTTTCAGTGGGCCATTGTTTTAAAACGGGCCTGTAATAGGTTGAGGTGTCCATGATGCGCAATGATTTGTATCACAAAAGTGATTTTGTAAATAAACATTCAAGCACATAGTTAAATTTCGTATCAAATAAAGCATGCGTGCAGGCGCCCACAAGATGCAGGATAGGTTTCTTACAAATATTATTATTAAACAGCTGATTGAAAATGTAAGCAATTATTCTGGCTGATGCCCGGGTTCAATTCGTTTAATTGAACCCAGGTAGTTACGGCGGCTGGTGTATGGAAGTTATTTTTAGGTTGAAGCGCTAGCGTCATACCGCGTTTGCTACTTTTGCGTGCGCCTGCCAATGTTGCGTCTCGATGCGTATGATCGTTGCGTCAACGGGTTGGACTTGTTTTCCATGTGGTATGGCCAGTCCTTTCTGTGTATTTAAGCCGGATTATAAAGTTATTTTTGTATCGCTTTCGAAATTGGGTAAAGATTACCTTAAATGATAAAGCTGTGTAGGAATGAGAATAAAGGTATGATTTTGGGAACCGCGTACTCTCTTACGACGAATTGAACCCGGCGACACCATTTTTTTGCGTGAAGAACCGGCCTCCGGCCTGTTAAAATAATGGTATCGCCTTGGGGTTTTTTTTTCAAATTCGTCGTAAAGAGAGTCCGGTTCCCAATCGACCTTTATTCTTAATATTATATTCTACTAATTGCTTTTTAATTACAAAATATAGAAGTGGAGCAGGAGAAGGTTTCATGGAAATTGACCCCACAAGGTCAGTGCGCCAAATTTCATCTCTTTTAGAGAGATTATGAAAAAACTATTTACAACCATTCTTTAAATTCAGAAAACTTCATTATCAAATGTTAATGGTTGTTTTAGGTGAAATTTGCATTTATGGCATAACTGATGCCTTAACAATGAAATTTCATGGTAAAATGGCATTTTAAAACCTTGCGCAAAACTATTTTGCTGCGCTATTTATCTAAAAGTTATATCTCTATGTGAAAGCTTGTCCTTAAAAATACCGAATCTGCAATTACATAAAAGGCATTGCCACAGCTTTTGAATTCAGGTGTGTTTTAAAAATAAGCATCTTTTTCATCATATTTTTAACATTAGTGGTTATGTAACTCCCTAGGGAATAATTACATTATATTGGTCTCAACTTTATTTCTGGAATCCTTGAATAGTAAGCTTCAAATAAAAGATACTTTTGTAGGGGCTGTGGGTTCCTGAGAGAGCTAGAGTTTTTTCACACCAATATCCATGCATTTTACACAAATGAAAACTATGTGACACGAAACAGGCCAACTTGAAACGCATGGCCGTGATAGATGTTAGCCGACTCTGACCGGTCGAACATGCTTTGCCCCTAACGGTTATGTTTATGATCTCACTGCCACACGTCGCCTATAAACTGGTTTTGTTTGCTCGTGTTCCACAATCATTGTAATGGCTTGTGGTCTTAAAAAATACAGGATTTTGTTCAACTAGTGTGTCTGATCCGGGGGCCGCGTGAATCCATATACGGACGCTCCTAACTTGGCCCGCTATTTGAGGCTGGGGCGGAATTGGGAACAGTCATGGTTTCCACCCTACTCTAATTCGACACGACTGCGATGTACATGTAAGTTTGTGACTCTCTGTACACGTGACCCGCGGCTTTAACGTCCCCCCGAAGGAACGGGATGCTTTCATGATCCATATGCCCAATCCATTGACCCATGGCTGAGAGCGGTATTCTGGTATTTAATCATAGCTGGTATACAGATCAAATCCAGAATTTAATAGTACCCGAAGAAATCCCAGCAAGTGCCACAAACCAAAACAAAAAAACACCAAAAACGAAAACAAAAGACCCCACCGGGAATTCGAACCCGGAATTTTTGATGGTAAATTGCGCCAGAGCAAACACCCCAACCGCTAGGCCACGCCTCCCACTATATCTTGTGATAAAGTATGACCTACCTTTAAGGTTACACACCACCAAACACACTGCCATTCATTTATGTACAAAATGTTCCCCGGGTAACTAAATTTTCCTAACAAAGCACTCAGTTCCAAGTGGTGACAGCATTTTCTTGGCAACTCTACCCTTATGCATACCCTGAACTCAGGAAAAACTCTATAGAAACCACAGAAATTTCAAGCTACTGGAGTGCGAATGATTTGTGACCCTCAACTAGGGTTTCTAGTTACAGTTCCTGTGGGAAAGAGTTCAAATACGCACTTTACAGACTTCCGATCTGATCTTGTTGTTTGTATTTTAAAATTATATTCCAGACAAAATACCCAAAAAAGTTGCAGTTTTAATATTTTTTTAACTTGTAACTTAGACTTGTCCTCCCCCACAATTCAGCCAGAATGCCAGATCAGATCTTTTTAAGTGTGTAGAATGGGGCTTTCCCATGGCAAAATTCTCTATTTTTAACCCCTTTTTCATGTCTAGTGTCTTGTAAAATCTTCATCTTGAGAACTAAACGGCGACTAAGTCGCCGTCTAAATTACTCCCTGGTCAATTTCTGCTTCAAAAAAGGTAAAAATCTTCATTGTCCTGGGCACATTCAGAATCATTTACTAGTCGAAACAAGCCTATGGGCCTTGTTGGTGTTTTTAGATGGCTTTCCAAACCACCTGCAAACATTGAAGGACACCTCTAAAGCCACTGACTTATTTGTTACAAAGTATACAAACTGGCCAGGGTCCACGGGTGAAAATGGTTTAATGACCTCAACTGAAATTATCAGTAAAAGAGAAGCAGTAACAAATACATTGTGTGTGATCATTAATATGAACTATGCAATGCTGACTATTATTTCAGAGAAACAGTAATTTTTATAGGTGCCACAGGTTACCATATTTGTAGGTGCACTTTTGTGTATAGTTGCCAAGTAGTTGGCAATCATTCATTATTACTAGATATGAGAAATCCAATCTCTTGGTGTGGATTCAGTGCGTACAGGCTTGCCTGTTCGGAGGGGGCAATTTCCCAGTCTTGGGAAATTTCCCTCTCAGGGGGGTCAAAACCAATTTTTCCGTTCAGAGGGCTAAAAAAACGGCTGATTTAGTCATTATTTTTGCAAATTTTTCCCGGCCCAAAGTCGGCGGGGGGGGGGGGTGGCCCCCTGCCCCCCCCGCCTGTGACTCCACTGTGTGGATTGATGTGGAGTTGACACCATCATGTAGAATACAGCAGTGTTAGCTTTAAGTTCCGACATATGAATTCATTTATGGTGAGCACATAACCAAATGTCATAGTGTCTCTGAATGTGACAGTGCCTTGTGGAATGTTTTGTTTTGTGGGCTCATCATTGATGACAGTTTTTCTTGGTGTGAGGCAATTAAGTTTGAAGGGGAAAAATGGGTTTAAATGAAAGCGAAGCTTGCCTGTTGCCATGAAAACAATACATTGAGAATGTCTTTTTTTTTTTTTAAAAACATAGAAAGCATGTAAAAACGTGACATTTTTTGTAAGGATTTGCCCAGTTTGATAGTAAACTGATATAGGGTAAAGCACCTTAAGTTCGGATCATCGGTAAAAGTTCTTACAGAAAAATGAACCATAAATCAAAACCCCTGAATCAATTTAGGGTCCACACTTCGCTCACAATATTTTGGCAGTTTCCAAGACTGCAGATTGGTTGTTATGTTTTTATTTTTTTTTTAAAATTCCCTACATTTTTACATACATAATTTTCCCCAGCTTAAATGGAAGGTGCTTTAAAGCTGAAACTTTAGGATATGTGTATAACAAAATACCAAAATCTCACGTTGGGATTTTTTATCAAGTGTTTAATTCTTTTAGAAAAAATATTTCTATTTATTTCAAATATAAATTTATCTGCAAAATCTAACGTGAGAATGTTTCAAAATTTGGATGTCCTTTCATATGCACCTTATTCATCCCAAGGGATTGCAGTTTCTTTCTTAAGAAAAAATTATGAAATAAAGTGGTTACTTCAGTATTTCTAGAAATATTTCAACAAAAAAGTGTGTGTACTCACCTGTTCTTTGTTTTTGATGACACACAGTCAATAAAAATTGTATCGATTTTTGATATTTCTTTATTATCCATTAAAAGCAAACAACCAAAATTTTATAACTCATCAATTATTTAGAATATTGAAAATAAAATGTGTAGTTTAAACAAAATTTTGCCCCATTTTGGTCACTTTCTTTACTGCCAAAATCAACCCCTGTACAAATCTATGGGAATTTGAAGAAAGTATTAACTTGACATATCTCTACAAAAAACGCCCCCCGCCTTTTGGAAAAAATAAAATTTGGCACACAGTTTCTTTCACCATAACCAACATTTCATGAGAATTTCAACAATATCTGAGCATGACGCAGCCGATATCCTACTTAAGAGAATATGTTTCTGTCCCCGCTGCACAAACGAACTTCTTTACACCATTGTTAGAAGATCATTTGAACAGCCCGTCCACTGTTAATATATTAACCTTAGTTAGGTCACTTGTATAGCGCTATAACCACAGCAACACAAAGCTGGCCCTGTGCCAAATTCTCAAATTATATTCTTTCTCATTTTGCTCATAAATAATTTTCGTGGATAATTAGTATAATTTGTGTTGCAATACATCGAAGTCCATCTTAGCGAAATGTCAGTGTTGGTTCTGGACAAATCGTCTGTAATACTCTTGACAGTCTCAATACGACAAGGCAAACCACAGTTCTTCAAAACATTTCCCATCCATGACATCGTTCCAATATACCGTGTTGCTAGTTGCAATGTCCCATTTCTCATTTCATTACCCGAGACTATCGGAACACCTCGCCCGTCAAGCGCATTGTTATTCCCCTGATTGTACCATGCACAAACCCTGATGCCAGTAATTGGTGGAATAGATCACACGGACACATCATCTGGTGTGATCATAATTATCCAAAGTCGTGCCGCTTGTGTGGTTAGGATTCTTTAGGTGGGTATCTGCAATGGAGAAGCGGTGACCGGCGGTTAAACCTAGACTCTTTCTTCATAAATATTGTGAGTGTCCGGTAAAAGTGTGTTCGGGTTGCTCCTGCCCATCATGACTGATTTGCTCCCACTTGTGTTTTTGTTTAATTTTCCTAAATGATAAAAAATGAGAAAATTAAAGACACCTAAAAACTAAATATATACTACTTTGAAGACACTATCAGTGATTGCCCAAAGAGGGTCAAAACTATTTGAAATTTGCAGGGAGCCTGAAGGATAAGTTAAAGAATTTTCATAAGTGATTTTTTGCAACTGCAAATTTGACAGAAACTAAAAGAAAGAAAACAGCAAGTGTCTCAAAGATATGATATGAATGTTCCTGTGTTACATGTTGTGGATTTACAGATCTAACTTGTATGCATTAAGGGGAGAACCTGAGGGATATGGTTTGCATGTTCTCCACGGGTGAAAAACACCCATTTTCAATATTCAAGCAAATTTATTACTACGTTAATTTTCGGAGTATAATCCGCAGCTTATAGGTTGTTTTCAAAGGAGTTCAAAGGATTGCCGCGGCTATAAACCGAACACTAAACCTTAGCTAGGACTTGGATTTTCTTACGGCTTCAGTTATCGTACTGATTAAGTTACAAAAAAATTCAGAACAAACAGTCCTTTCAGGGACTACATAGTACAAAAGAGGTATTGGTCATGTGTTGTTGTGTTTTTTTCTTATTCTTTTAAAGTTCCGTGTCCTACGCAATGAAATAGAAAATGCCCAAACCCAAATCTGTAAACTTCCTTGTTTACTATTATGTGTGCTGTGTGTAAACTTTTATAGAGGTAAATGTTATATAAAACAACAGAAATGATGTAGAGATAAATTAAAGTAAAACAACATGAACTGGAATTTAAATTAGATGTGATTGTGCTGAGACTGGTTGTCGGAGTGGTTTCCCGTATCCAGGACGTAGTCCCTTTGGGAAGCGTATTCTTGTGGTACGAATCCAACAGGCCCCGTCTTCCTTGTTAGTAAACGCTTTCCGCAGGCGTAGCTTTCATGGAGGATAGTGGCTACTAACTATAGTCAAAGGGCGCCGACAAACCAATATTAGTTCCTTCTTAATCAAGGTAAAATGTTCTATAAAACGCAAATGATATAGAGATAAAGTAAACAGCAATGAACTTAATACAAAACATTTGCGAATTTGCAATGAACTTTGCGAATTTAAATTAGATGTGATGATGCTGATAATGGTATTGTCGGAGTGGGTTCCCGTATCCAGGACGTGGTCCCTTCGGGACGCGCTAGTTCTGTGGTACGAATCCAACAGGCCCCATCTTCCTTGGTAGTAAACGCTTTCCGCAGGCGTAGCTTTCATGGAGGATAGTGGCTACTAACTATAGTCAAAGGGCGCCGACAAACCAATTTTAGTCTCTTCTACGTATTTATTATGACACTATCGATGCTGTACAAAATATGCCACTTGCATGTGAAAACATACCTAAAATAATCGTAAATGAAAGAGTGGAAAATGGGAATATTTCGGCCGTATTTCTTGACTTTGCTTCCATGGATTTTCATGTTCATATGAATTATTTATAAAATATTTATAAAATATAACAATAGTCGCACGTGCGACATATACTGAACTATAATATGCTTATAACATGAATAATACATTGGTTTCTCTATGTACACGTTACACTCGATCCTAAAGTCGGCCGGCGCTGGTGCGGCTTATCTAGCGGTGCGGCTTATACGTGAAGGTCTGAATCTTAATACGGCGATTTTTAGGCCCTGCGGCTTATACGCCGCGCGGCTTATAATCCGAAAATTACGGTACTAATTTGTCTAGGCTAGTGCCCAGGAAATTAAAATACTTTCTTCTCTTCAAATACAATACTTTAAAACTTAAAAATTAAGCTAAGCCTATAGATAATTTACAACTTGAGAAAAAAATTGCAAGTGTCAAAATCAGTCCCTGAACCCTGTACAATAGTCTGGAAATTGAAAACGCTGTATTTGACATATCTCAAAAATGCATTTTTGGGAAAAATTGAATTTGGCATGCAGGTTTCTGTTACCATCCCATTAATTGTCAGGCAAATCTATGCGGACCACCACATACTTAGTGACAATCCTATCTTAAAAGAAAAAAAAAGAAGAAAAGTCGGGCAGGTAGGATGACAAGAAACAAGTATTTTTGTAAAGCACTTACAGGGGAGACCCAAATTATAAATTTGTAAAGTTCTTCTTCTGATAGAATGCTATCACCCCAAAAAACCCATCTGTAAATGTTCACGCTGATATTTCATCCTGTTGGTGTCAGAAGCTTAAAACGTGATTGTGTAATTCCCATAGAGTATGTCAAATTACTATCAATTGTGTCGACCAAAAATGTGGCACACCAAACCCAAACATCCTATAGCCATAAGATTTCACAGAGTAAAGGAGAAAATAGTAGCTTGCTTCAGAATAACAAACATTTTAGACCATTCTGTAAAAAACTGGTTCTGGAGATGAGGATATTACTAGTGATCGGACCATGGCCCTTTAACAATGTGCTCAGCAATTAGGTTTAACTATGAGTATAGACATGCGAATATGTGATGGTTACAGTTTTAATTATTCACAATCATCAATGCGGAGTCCTTTCCTTCATTTGTCAACAAGATAGAAATTAGGATATACATACAGGTCTCTATTGAGAATGACATCAAACATCTCAATATTTAATCAATGTGTCTGATATTGACAACTACTAATACACCATGATTAGTGAGTGCTTCTCGCTTTCATTTTGATTAGAAAAGAAGGCAGGTGTATAAAAAAGTGTCGTTTCCATGCAACTTTTAAAGATTAAAAACCCAGAGGAAAAAAATCCTATTTGTAAGTCAATTTCTTTCTGACAGAAGAACAGTGGGGGCATCTAGCCAAATTGTGGTTTTGTGAGGGTTTGATTAAAATCTTTGAACACTGTCTCGATGCGCACAATAGCCGTAATGGGCAATTTTCATCTCGAATGGGATCGTCTGCTGACATTGTATAAGCAATGACTTGAAAGCATTCCAAATTAAAAAGTGTATGTAATATTTGCCTGCTGGGATTTTAGTTGTCGTTTTATTTTTTTGTGGAAATTTTTGTAATCCTCGCTGCACTGATGTAGAAAATTTGCTTCATTCCTTGTTAACACCGGTTCATACCACCTTTCTTGGATTCTTTTTTACAGTATCATATCTGGTATACATATATAGTCTTTTGATATAAACATTGTTTCAAGAGACTTAATAATTTGTCAGATGTTTTCCAGGAATTGCTCATCACTTCAAGTTCCAGTTTATTTTTTTTTTTCCATTTCACATAAAATAAGACATGGATTACAACAATGGAGGCTGCCAAAATGAAGCCTAAGCTCGAACACGTTTGGCCACCCAAACGGACCACCCTGGCAACAACGTGCAGTCAAATTTTGCCGAATAATTATTACGTAAGTGAGTTAGCAGTAAGCTTGTGTTCTAGTAGGGCTCTTGTGTTTCAGTTCTCAATGTTAAGAAGCCAATTGCGTGTATGTTGTCGCCTGTCACGGTTAGTTGGGAGTTGGCTGCAAAATTCCGCAGGGTCAAATGAAAATCAGCCCTGATGTTGGTCACCTGCCTCGATATTATTTACCCACACACCCACCACACCCCCATGTAGCCAGAGCACGAACACACCGATACATAACATGTACAACATAGATTATTCCAAGCACACCGTGATCATCCCTTCGTTATTCAATTGCATGTGATGAATAGCTTAAATTGGATGTGTCAGTGGTGTATATAATTCTGTAAAGTGTTGAAATACAAATAGTCTTTTCTCACAATCTATGTGTCAATTTTAATGTTTTTTTATCCTTTCCTCTCTCTTCGCCTCTAGGAAATGGTTGATGTAGGGAGTAGATAAAACCATACTATTAAGTAATTTATACCTATCTATGACGGCTATCCGCCTCAATCGCTTATAATAAATATTACACAAATTTATGTTACAGTTTTTGACAGTAGTGTATAAATCAAGGAAAATATTTACTTGCTATTTTGTTCAGATGCAGAGATTTTAACTACAGCCAGTAAGTGATAATACACTAAGCAATAAGCATTTGAAGTGCCTTATCACTTTAAGTAATTGCTATGATGGGAAGTGTACTCAGGACTGTTCTTTTAAGCTTCAAAGGCCAGGGTCAATTCTTCATTGGGCCATAGAGTGAGATTCCCATAAGCCACCCTGCAGCACTGCGCAAGACACATGCTTCAAGTCGTATGTGATATCATCTTGGTTAAAGGAATTTGGAGAGCTAAAAATATGTATCATCACAAACTTTAAGGAATCAGTATTAACATTTACAGTTCCATAAGACAAATTTGATTTCATAGAGTGAAGAAAATTGCCATTGTCAATTCCTTTAGCAGACATTTGTCTGTAGTTTAAATCATACTCATTGATAATCTTGCAGGTTCGAAAAAGCTATTTCCATGATGCATTGCAATGTACTCTAACATTACCATAACCATACAGATATCAGTACATCAAGGATGAATGAGCTAATAGCCTCTGGACACTAGATGCCTATCAGCAGCATACACCCATATTTTGATGGTTACTTAGAAGGTAATAGCAGTAATGACAATCAGAGAGACTGTAAAATGTGTGTGGTTTTACCAGAGATATAGAAGTCACTATTTTGATTGGTACTCCTGAGGGCTATCTTATGTTTGTGTTCTTGGATAGCATCAGATGGATTGTATCATGGGGGTGTTAAGACCTTCAAACCCACGACCTTTCGATCTCAAACAATATTTCATAAATAGTAACATCTGCTACAAAAAGCATAAATGTCTAGGTTTTAGTGTGTTGGGAATTGATTTTGCATGGGGTTACCCAGAGGGGTGTATTGAGTCAATCCCACAATGCAACCAGTTTTAGGAACTTTCAACTCAATAGGCTCATGAATGTGATCCCACAAATCCTATTCTTAACATAAAAAAAAACGTGGGCATTTTCAGCTCATTTAGCCCACAAAGCAGTAGTAGCTTTGGGAATTTTTTGTTTTGCATTATCATGAAATGTCTTGTGGTTCTTGAACTTTTGGAACACTTTTATCCCTAAATACTGACATGTGTTTAGTACAATACAGTATAGGCACATTGCAATGAATCTTGGGATTGATTCAACACCTTCTTTTGGGGTTTTACCTGACCCTCATCAAGGTGCTATTTCCAATCACACAATCATTTGCCGATTGCTTAATATTAAATTATGTTTTCTTATTTTTTTGAGCCATTAGAAACAATTGTAAAATAGTGGAAGGGCTGAAAAGGCCTAGAGCTTAAATATTTCAAGGTGTGTGTTTTCCGATCATCTTTGGACCCCCCCGCCCGATTTACACTGGAGTATCGATTGATATCAAATGAAATGCTTGTCTTTTCTCATTGATGTCCTGAATTGAGCATGGTCAAATTCCTTTCATTCCAAATATAAGCAAAAAAAACCCACTTTTGATGGTGAACCAAAAATATAGCACAGTGTTAATAGGGCTTGCAATAGACATTATTGCTTCTACCACATCAAAACGCAAGTCTTTTTTTTCCCACCGGTACTTGATTGGGGCATGTATCAAGTGCCAGGCTTCCATATCAAGTAGAGAACACAATATACATAATTGGAACAAGCACCTTTAAAGCTGCATTTCAACTGGTTATTGGAATAATATATAAATGTAATTAACCAATCAGAAATGTTGTTTGAAAGACAGTGCTCAGGGAGTTAATCTTGTATAAGGTCCTGTTAGCTAGAGAAGCTAAGCTTGTGGATACTCTATCTCCCTGTACCTTATAACCCCATTACTTGTAAGGATTAATTTGCAATCATGGCTTGATAATGAACCGCAACAGACGAAAAAAAAATCACCATATCAGAGTTTGTATAATTAGCTTCTTTGGATGTGATACGAACCCTCGAAATTCACAAGAGTAGACGACGAATGAATCTCTCTCCCTCTTCCTCTGGCGAAGCGGCTGATTTCCGTACGGTATTGTTTGCTGAATTATGCCAGTTTGCGTGGTGAGGGATCTGTACTTTCAATTTTTTGGGGGAAGTATTTTGGGCAGGTTTGGCTTAGACTTGAAGTAAGGCATTACAATTGGTTTGTATAAAGCTGATTAATTATGGGTCGTGCTTGGTGTGTTGTGTTCATATCTTTCATGTGCAGCTGTTTGAGGGTCTCAAGTGGTGGGAAGATGGGTTGTACCACTTTTTTTTAGCTAAGGTGTATTGAGTGAGTCAATCCCCCAATGCACCAGTTTGTGGAAATTTCACATCAATCGGGTCATGTGATCCCCCAAAATCCTGTTCTTAACATAACGAAAACACTGACTAGCTTAGATAGCTTAGGCCCACGAGCCTTAGTAACGTAGGGAATTCTTACATGATCAGGAATGTCTTGTGGTTCTTAACTAAAACAAACTGACCATTTTCTATCCCTAAGTACTGGACATTTGTGTAGTACATTCCGTATAGGAATATTGCATGCAAATTGTGGGATAGTTCAAAACAATCAAAACACCCTCTGAGTTAAAACAGTAGCTTTCATCTGGAGTTTAAAAAGGATTCACGTGTGGTTTGTTGCCAGTGGTTTTTATTTTCAGAACCTCTGGACTTTGGGGTGGCTTGCATTCATCAGCTCAGCCGTGTGTTCAATGCATGTCCATAAATATTCAAACTGGGAAGGGTGGTATGATGGAATGCTGGGAAAGGATTATGGGAGCATCCTGGGGCATGACGTGGCTAAAATTGCCCAAAATGATTGATTTTATTTTTACATCTTTGGGCAGAAACAGGGTGTTCATTGACTTTTTGTGTTCACGCACCCCTGTCAAACCCCCCCCTCTTTGGGCTCAAATGGGGCTTGTCCTTCACATCCCTTTTGACACCACCAATTAATGTGTATAGATCCTGCACGCACTCGTGCTCTTCCATCAAATCACCTTCTTGTGTTCTCTACATCGACCACTAGGCATATTTTAATATTTAGTCATTTTCGTCGTGTGCACGACTTCAAATACCTCTTCATCGCAACGGCAGTTTTGCTCCCACAACATATTATGCACACAGGTAAGCGCGAGCGCTCCCAGCGGAAACTCACTACATCCTTAGAGCCATTGTGTGACGTATGCGCGTAGTATGTACGTGTCTGTGAACTATTCAGAATTGTCACAAATATGAGACTCTGTCAAGGGAAAAATCTTACTAGTAACTTCATATCACAAACTATACTCTCATATATTTTCAGGAGTAAGAAAGGTAAAACGATGTGTAAAAAGCGTGGCTATGCACGACTAGCGTTGATCTCGACTTCGGAGCCATACGTGTCCGCGGGCTCATGTATGCTGTGATCTAGCATATATCATTGTAACACAGAGACATTTTAATTATGAGGTAAGTACATCACGCGTTATCTTCAGTTGGACACACAGCATCGGTTTAACCATTCACTTACAACGCGGTTTAGGTCGTACAACCCTGGGTTGTAAGGTCATAATGTAAGTGATCTGTCCAAATATGTCTATCTAGCACTGGGAGCACTGGACCACAGGTCAGAAGCTCGTATCCAAATGAGTCTCTGGCTGGGATACATACACAGGATACGTCTGTTACATTAACGCGTTGAGGGGTGCACGCAAAGTCTAGCTGTCCTTTTGGCGCACTGAACGACGATGAGTGACCAGATACTGGTTTTTGTGCCCCAAAGCCGTGACATCACGCAGGTACTTTACAGACAGAACAAAAGCAAAAGGCGCAAAACGCTAGTAGTCTCTACATGTAGGTAGGACACAGGTTCATCACTCAAGAGCGGGCTATCCAAAGGAGACAACTAGCACGGATGAGGACGGGAGGGGGTCACGGGGATAGAAAAGACCACAGAAACAGACGGGCGGGGGGTCGCGCGCGGGGAGGCCAACACGGGACTGCGGTGAGGAAAACGCACACACAACAGGGAAGGCGACTGGTCAGAACTGTCAAGGGGCAGGAGCTGGGTAGTAGCGGTGGTGGTGGTGGGGAGGATGCCCACAGAAAGTTTCAAATGCGCAAGACCCAGATTCTTTTAGGTCTCCAGATGCAGCTGGAGAACACTCGTCAGGCTGGGGTGACACATGAACATTTACAATGCCAATTTCAGACCTTGAAACACGTGATGTATAAGCGCTCTAAACGTTAAAAAATTAAACCCATGCTTTAACTTATGCAGTATTGTACTTGACAGTCAGTATTTTAATACATACAGGAAACCACCTTGATGGAGTCCCATGGGTCACATGACCTCACAATAGGCCATGGCTTAATCTACCCGGATTGTGTCTGGAGTGACTCTTTTTCATGGGAGCAATGTAGCGGAGGCTATACTTTGTTCCACACTAAATAGCAAAACTCTTAACGATCGTAAATTGATAGACTTCTGCGGTTGCAACTGCATGTAACAGACACTGATACTTGCATCAGCCGAAGTGCCAAATGTACAAGTTTGCGTTGCACACTTATATAAGACATGCATGTGTAAAAGGACTTATTTCCCGCACATGCAGAGAAGCAAAAGCTGGATTTTTTGTGGCCTGATAGGTTTGAACAAAGTAATAGCTATCCATGCACTTATTGTCTGCTGTATATTTATAGCACTGTTACATGATCAATTTCAGGATACTGGCATGGGAAGTTGAATGAATGCATTTTTGATATCAGTCTATGTCGTAATTAAATCATTTTGGATTTTGTAAAAAGTTTATTTATGAACTCATGCAACATTTAGTAATTGCTAGACTAATAGGGGTGGATTTGTCAATGTAGGTGCTACACTTTTTTGGATGGAGAATGGTTTTAGATTATTCATAGCATGATCTTGTTTCTTTAAAGGGACATTTCGTGACCCACAACCTTGTCCCACGACTCACCCCTAAAAAAAAAAGAAATTTTTATTTCATCATCTGACTGTTAGAAGTTATAGTTGTGTGTCCAATCTTACGTGCATGTTCGATCTCCTCTGGCGAGAAATCTTCAAAATTTTGTAATTTGACAGAATTTTACAATACAGTAGGCGATAGACAGCCCCCCCCGTGAACAACATTCACGCATAAACATCAAACAGATGTCACTGAATCAACTGAAATATGGGATTTCACTTTTTGGAGGATATCTCTGAATCTGTTTTTAAATCAAAATAAAGGTGCTCGAATCACAAATGCAACCTTTCACAACTTTAACAATACCACTAATGGGAAGCAGATAAAATTTTGTGAGCTAGAGAATTCTGGACAAAAGCTGATTATGTGGTGTCTCAGGTTTTTGCCATTCGACCCTGGATATTTTTGTAAATCTATCTCCAGTAGTATGTTTAGCTTTCATCCATCATTCTTTATAAGATCACTACCTAACCTGACTGGTTGACATATCGCTAGACATCTTTGCCCCTCAATTGTTTCACAGATACAAAAGTACACTATCGTCAAGTCTCAGGGGGCAGAGCCTGCTTGCATCTCTCTTGTGCACTGCAGTGAGGCCCTTCCTTTTGCTGACCTTAACATAACAATCATGTAACCAGCCCACAAATTGAGGGTTTAGTGCAAGAGGCCCCATCTGCAATATAGCTGCCATGTGTCAGTTTTTGTTCTTATTAAGTGTTATATGCAAAAAACTTTTTGCCCGAAACCCTCAAATATATTAGTTTACATTAACTTTTCTGGGATGTTTCAGTTAGATACAATGTGTTGAAAGGTGTGCAATATATAGTTGGCATTATTTGTCCACTCATAAACAGCCTGGGTAAATTCAAAAACATGTTTAAAGAATAGCAAACAAAATGTTTAATTGCAACAAAATGATCCCATTGCGGTTGCCGTTCTATGCTGTAGCACTCTGCCTTTCAATTACTGGATGTGCAAGACTGAATGCATGAGCTTATCAAATAAAATAATTAGTAGTGTGATTTATCAGCGGCATCTAGCATTCTATCTCTGTGCACCATACTACCCAGTCACTATTTTAATATGTGAAAAGAACTGAATAGAAGAATCACTAAAGAGAAACGAAGAAAAGAATATAGGTCAGTTTGAATTCAAGTACTTCAATTGCAATAAATAACAAATTGTGCTTTGTTCTCCACCACCTGTTCAGGGAAACGCATACATCATTCCCCCAACTTAATCGAAGTGCTTGGATCAAGTCTACTCAGGTATCAAAATGTTGTTCTGGTGAAAAGTGTATCAGGAACAACAGTCATAATGGCACTCATGCTCTCTACTGATGACAGCCGACTGTCTCATCAGGAGTAGGGGATACCCCACGCACACACACAAAGGAGACTTATCTGGGCTATATGTCCTAAGTGCATGCTGGTATGTACAACTGGTTAACTAACTGCTTTTTTGCATTGAGAAGACTCTTAGCAGGTTCAAGTGTATCTTGAATATTCCTTTGGTTGTGGAGTACGTTAATCAGAGTAAAGATTATGAGAAAAAGTGACGCTATTGTTGTCATCACTTGTATGTACATCACATTTTGGCATTTTCTTGGGTTTGAAGACAACTTGTCATTTTGACAAATTTCTCAATTGTAGACTTTTGAAGACTATATTGCCATAGACTCTAGTGAAAGAAATAGTATGAATTGTGGTGTTAACTTGTTTTTTGTTAATTATGCATTCTTTTTTCCTTGCAATTCATTTTTTTTCCATATCTCTTCGCAGTTTTCTTCAGTTTCAAATTGGTAGATAGACTTGAGGACATATTCCAGAATGTTGCCAGAGACTCTAGTGCAAACAGATGAATGTGGTGTAATTTGTTTTGTAGTTTCATTATGCAATTTCTTTATTTCTTGCAATGTCTTCCATTTTTTCCCCAAAATTTCTCAGTTTCTTCCTGAAGAAACTGAAAGAAACCCTTTTGCAGTTTCTTTGATCATCCAGAAAAGAAATTGGTTTTTCCCTAAAGTTTCCGAGCCCTGATAAAAGTCTTATGTAGGGGAAGTGCTTCATGATTGTCAAAGTGGTTTTGTCAGCCAGTGAGTTGTGCTGATGAGCTGTGCAAGTCGATATTATGTGTTAGACAATAATAACTTATTATTCACAGACTATGAAAGCCCAATCCACTAATAATCTGACTGAATTGACCGCCGAAAGGGACTAAGCCGACTAACTGCCCGCTTGCCCAGTTACTTTGCAAGAGAATTTGAGGAGACCTAAACAAAATAAAAGTCTGAGTGAGATAGTTCTTTCTACCATTACTTTTATATAAAATAACACAGGTATTTTTGCAGTAGTGATGCATTACTTCACATAAGAATTAGGAACAGCGCCATATCTTATGCATGTAGGGGCTACTGAAAGGTGAGTGCTTTGAGAGCATGTTGGTAGTGAATAGAATATGGCACTGATAACATGATTTTGATAATGGTTTGTGGTACAGGGTGTCTCAGAAAGAAAGAACGTTACCCTCCAGAAAACGGCCATTTTTGCTTACTTAATCAATTCGTTATCCTTGATTAGCTTTATATTATAAAAAATTGTACTTTTCTGAAACATACGGTGAAAACAAGAGAAAAACTGTGAAAAAATAACCAAAACAATGACTATTCCCTAAAAATGATTGCAAAACCTACTTGTCCACGGCTAGCAAAAAACAGAGAAACATGTACATTAATTCTGTGCTGAATGCTCTTGGGTTGAAGGACCATCGTTCATGTAATGGGTAAAACTGTTTTTGTCAACCATTTATAATTATGTCCTCCACACTTTACAGCAGGTTAGTGGATAAATAAAAGGTTGTATCCCACGCAAAATAAATGAAAAAAATAAAATAAAAACCGCTTTATATGGATTACCCAACATGCATGCACACATACACAGGAAATCGCCCCCCCCCCAAAAAAAAGGCCTAACAGTGATGAATCGACATGGAAAAAGATAGCCAAAATGGGCCCATATTTTATGATATCTGACTCCTAAAAAAACAATTTCTGGATATATGTAGACATGGGTGAAATATTACATTTGGCTCTCCCACAAATCACTTTTTTCACTCTTCAGTTTCTACACTCAAATGTGTTTAATAAACCAGGGGGAACTCATAACATCTATCCTAGCCTTGTTATGGATTTGCTTGAAAAAAAATTCAGGAATGATTAGTTCAATGTAATTAGCTTGAAACAGGGCATGGTTAAAAATTATACTTTGCTCTAATCAATT
>JAMKCH010034224.1:0-15399 GCA_023653785.1 Ophioderma brevispina
AGCAGCAGCCAGAGAACTTTTGAAATCTTTGCTGATCTTTTGTGTGTGAAGGTGCTATGACGTTACTAATATCCAGACCTCTCTTATATGGCTTTTTCTTGCTCACTTGATGGGTGGGGTAATGAGGAAGGAAATGGAAACAAAAATGTGTATCCAGGATTATCCAACTATGATCATTTGAAAATATTGGCTGAGTGTGTTTGTGGTCACATGAAATTTAAGGTATGTTGGATTCTGACTGACATTGCTTGAGAGAATTGCAGAAAAGAGAGTACAATCACAGTGGTTTGAAGAAATGAAAGTGTATTGTCAAATTCATTTTGTCTTTATAAAGGTGCTTGTTCCGATGTATTTGAGACCCCCGTTTTAACCGGAAGCTAGTATGAAATTTGATCTCAGATGGAAAAGCCGTATTTTTCTCTTGTCTTCCTGAAATTTCAGCTTTGAAATCATTCGTTCCCAAGATCCATGCATAAAAACTGCCGTTTTAGTGGTTAACCATCGATATTAACACGTTAGGTGGAATAGGGGTTGCACTATGCATTATGGTCTAGCATCTAAACAGCAAGCTTGTTTCCCACGGTAATTAAAAATGGGGGGGGGGCGGGGGCTTTTGCTCTTCGGGCGGGCCACAAAGGCTAGCAAGTGTAGGGCTTTAATATCAAGTTAGGAACACTAGGCACAAATCAGAACAAGCACCTTCAAGATAGGAAAATTAAAATTAACGGCATTGGGTTTTCAATCATAAATCTAGAAATAGGACCTATTGGGAGAGGGGCAAGTACAAACCAGGGGTATAGAGATAAAACAAGATCCAGGACATAAATTTAAATATATTTACATTTATAACAAGGAAAAACAACAGTAAAGTTAAAAGCTGTATATTTACAAGAAGTAAATTAGAGTCATTTCTAATATTACTTACACTCAAACGATAAATAAGTGAAAATATATGAATAATGAAACTTTGTCAATAATGAATAATGAATCCCGCCTCGTCACCTTTTAGAAAAAATCTCAACAGGAAAACTAAGAATCAATTTCCATTGGCCTTTGTGGGAATATATATTTATGGGACGGTTCTGCATCTGCCTAAAGAATGCAAATTGGTACCTCACATCGATTGAGGTAAGCAGATTACTGTATGAGTCACAGGTAATGCATTGGTATTAAAATAGCAGTGCCAATGCATGCATACCTTTGACACCACATACCTTGCAAAGCATTCTGGAACAATTCATTTTTTTTGTTAACATTGCCGAATTTGTATTAAATCTTTCGCTTGAATAACCAATCTAAATCGCACAAGCACAAGCATGACGCACACAACCAACAATAGTACACTCTCTCTCCCCCTAAACTTGATTAAAGCAGGTAGATCATCCACCATGTCCTGGAATAACCCAAGAAAGCACTCTACAGGAAGCGATTTTCCATGGGTCCATTTACCTGGACGAATTGGACAGCCAGGGGTAATCACCGAGTCCTTTTTAAACTGACTGTGATTGTGCATGCACAGGTATGTCTCTCTGTACATGGGACCGACAGCTTAATATCCCCTCTGAGGATAGGGTATTATCAGGTTCATTGCAAGTTAAACTGAACCAGGGGAGAGCCAATTTCAATTTTAATCAAGAAAGCTCTTGTACAAATTAAATCCAGGCATTTAGTCCGATTTAATCCCTGCAAGTGGTCCTACTGGGAATTGAACCAGGGTCGCCAGCACAAAAAGCTATTACCCTAACTAGTGTGCTACGCTCTCCCACCAAGGTTCATTCCACTAGGGTTGACAAACAATATATACCATTAACTTTGACTACCTCTTCGCCTGCCTCCTTACTTTTCTCCTTGAGCTATGAATTAGATCCAAGACATTTCTACTTGGTTGCCATTTTAGTTGAGAGAGACATGGCCGCATAGTTGTACCCAAGTAATATAGCCTTCTCCTGCCTGTTAAATACAAAGTTAATACAAGAGGGATTAAAATTATACCTCCAAGGACTTTCAAATCACTTCCTTCAGAGTATGGAAAATGGGTACATTTTAACATGACTTTACTCTGTGATAATCTTTTAGCTTATTTAATGGTGTTCCCATGCAAAACTTTTGTTAAATTTTAGTATGTTGTTCTGGCGACCTATACACATACATGTTCGTGTATTATATTCAAATAAAACTCTGTTGCAATTTGGTCCAAGAACATTTACTTTGCCTGGGCTATATATGGCAATACAATAACAACAAGTAATGCTACATTATGTATACTTTGCATAACTTTGATCGATGGAAAGCATTAGACACGGAAGACGTGTGAACATTTTGTCAGAATTTGTTATAGATGGTTAGTTCATGTTTGTTTGGGGAAAAGATTATGAATGAATGCTGTCATAAGCACAATGCTGCCTGTGACCACATCTGACACCTCTGTGTGCTGCCATGTGACTCTCAATTATCTCCTTGAGTCAGTGGTTCTTGAAATTGGAGTCACATGAAGAATCATTTCAAGAAACCACATGACTAAAGACTTGGCATACTGTAGTTTGAGAGGAATTTCTGACAAATGGCAGCATTGCACTTACAACATTCTTGCATTAACACAACGATGGAAATTGAAAATTGAACTATTTTTGAAACAAACACTATCACAGATTAAGGATTATAATTTTTATATTGCTAAGCAAACAAAAAACTTAAAATTAAATTTGACGTGTTTAAAACATCTGATATTGCAAAAGGGGAATAATTACATTACACCCTTTGCACCTATTCTGTATCATGTGTCTTAATCCATGATACAGAGTGCACGCGAGGCAGTAGCGAGATTTGAACCCGAGACCACTGTATCATGAGGTCAGCTACCTAACCACAAGACCAGCGAGAATTGGTGCGCTAGATTTGCAATTCTAATCCTTGATAACATTATGCGGAATAAATCGCTACTGCTATTGTGGTCAGCACTCAATATAATGAATAGCTCCGCTCTGGAACGGTTGACACAACCTATGCTCCAGGAGCATGAGTGGTGGTCAAAATCTCACACTTGCGATACAGAGTAGGTACAAAGGGTATATGCTGCAACAGGTCCATTCAAAATGGTTTATCTTTAGGAAACTTTGCAAAGATTCAGCACTGGCCCTTGGCTTGGAAATTAGAAGCAAAGAAATGATCTTTGTAGGCACATAGTGTGACTTGCTATCTATCCATAATAAACCAGGGGTTTAACTGCAATAATGAGCTGCTGCCCTCTTGAGCTGATATGAAATGAACCTCTGACCTGGCACATCATTCTCTCATGCACTTGTACACAAACCAGTTAATTTTTAGCTAGGATAGGACATAAAATATGATAAGCTACATGATAAGTTACATACATGATGATTGAACTTTGCCTGCACTCTGCTTCAAACAAAATGGTGGGACATAAACATAGTCCTACTTCAAAATGTTATCTGCTGCCCTCTCTGGAACAAGAAGAGGCTTAAAATGTACCTAATACATCTCTCTAGCTACATAAACTCTTCTCTGTAAAGCTGCATAAGAAATTCTATATTGATTCAACAATTTTGCCTCATTAAAAAAAGAGAAAGGGTCAAACCATGCAAAGAACTATGGTTATTTGCAATTTATAATCATTCAATTCCTTGTCTAGCACCATCACCTTAAAACATCTGTAAAACAAAACCGAAAATATTACCCTATAAGAATATAGGAATTCTGCAGACTTATCTTTCACTCTTTATCTTTCACTTTTAAGCCATTCCAGTAAATTTCAAATATTTTAACTCTTTCAACTGGATCACTGACTGTGTCAGTGTCTTTAACTTATCCTTAAGAGCACTTTGAACTTTCTACAAATTGTGCTAATTTATTTCTACTCAATGTATTTTATTATCTTTGTGGAAAGAAAGCAGTGATAAATAAACAAATTAATAGAACATGTACTTCTTCATGAGATGAGATTGAGAGCACATGTTGTACTTCATTTGTATATTTAATTTCTTTTTGTACAAAAAAAATTGCAAAGATAACATTATATCTGGTTTCACAAAGATAATATAAAAGCTGGTTCAGGGTAGCATTTCCCAACTAATTTTTTTCCATCCGTAAAAATGGCAGAAAATTAAGATGTCACTAGATTATGAAGTCGTGGAAAAATGTCTTTCTAAAAGCTATCTGCTGCCCTCTCTGCTTACATAAAAAAAAATCAATGACCGTATAGTATCTTTGGACCTGGCACGCACATACTATCTTTGCCATGGACAGTTTGCGTAAATACATATTTGTGTAGAGTTCATGACGGTAGATTTTATACATTATCTAATTCAATTGTTACAGGCTAATGAGTTCCACAAATACAATCACATTTACACGTAAAAGCATCTTCCAAATGCATATATAGTTAGGGAACCATGAGTAATGACTGCAATTGAGGTTAAATTGGTAAATTTGGCTAAATTTTATAAAATGCTTAGGTTTTCCAAATGGCTTCTGAACACACAACTTATTCAACTCATGTCTTTTGGCTTTTTTTTTTCGATTGTATTATAAGGTGTGGAATGTGTTTTGCTTCTCATTAAAGGGGCATTTCGCTGATCCACCCCTCGTCCCCGATTGACCTCAAAGAAAATTGAGACTGTTTTTATCATCTGAACTGTGGCCCAAGTTAGGATGTGTGCCTAATCTTACTTGCAGATTCGATCTACTCTGGAAGAATTTGGTAATTTGTATTTTCTGTCATAAACGGACAGAATTACAACACAGTGCGGCCTATGGGGCAGCAGACATACTATAATTCGCTCATAACATAAAAACGCAAGATCAGAAATCAACTAAAATTTTGGGATTAAATCTTGAGGATTCTAGTGAATTATTAGACAAAAAGAATGTGCTAGGATAACGAAGATGCACCTTACTTGTGTTACACATATTTGTACATGTTTTTCTTGTAAAATGCTTGAGGTGCTGGGTTGTTGTAAGGCACTATATACCCATGAGAGAAAATAGTATGCATAAAGTATGCCAAATGTTTATTGTCAACAAACATCTACCATTTATTAGAAGTCTTGGCCAGTAGAAGTTTCCTGCCCAAGTAGACTATGACAATGCATAAGGCTGCAGCATTAAAGAGTTCATCACATGCACATATTTTGACACAATAAACAGTCCGAATAGTATGGACTAATTAAAACCACACACACAAGGAATGGGTCTGTGAAACTTTTAATCAACAGCAAAAGCGGTCTACTGCCCTCTATATTTAGATATGCAGTTTACGACCTTGGGAAACATTATCAAGGCACATAGCTTATCATTTCTTTCGAAGTTCACTGACATTTTATAATCATTTTTATCATGTAATGCACACATTGCCAACCCAAAAGTAAATGCAGTATGCAAACACAGACTTCGAAGCCAACCGTTATCTAACTTCATTGACTTCTGGGTGAGGGAGTGGCGTGTTTATCTGATATTAACATGTAGGTTATGATGCTGGTTCAAAGTCAAGTGCCTGTGGGACTTTTGTACTTTGGCCCCAGATACTCTGTGCTGTGTTCAGCTGTTGTTGAGTAAATAGCTGTGTGTTTATGGCCGCCTGTTAATCTAATAATTGTCTACAATGATGATGATACATATTTGTTCTCTTTTTCCAAAGTCAAACTTATTATAATGAAGGTGGAATTACTATGCAGCAATAAATGCATGTTTAAGGTGTATTTTCCTGATTTAAATGTCTATACATTTTAAGCCACAGCTCACAGACCAAGAGATCTTTAATATTAGAATGGAGATATTGTATCACATTCAAAGCAGAACTTTCTACATAATGTAGCCTCAAAAAGTTACATTGTGTCCTAGTAACCTCCATGTAACATGCCTTCCCCAACTGGTTTGCTAAAATGACCAGAGATGAGATGTGTCATTGGGGGATTTTTACCAAAGCAGACTTAAAGGCACTATCGTAATTAGTAGTAACTCCAAGTTTTTAATCCGGTTTTGTCCCCGTGAAAAGGGTGGCCGGATTCACCTCGCACCCCAATCAACAACCCTTACTCCCTCCTACCACTTCACACACCCGATTCCATGCATCTTCCATCCTCAACCAACCCTCCTACTCTCTCTCCTCCTCCTCCACTTGCTTTTTTCTTCCCAAGTCTTCTTTGGACATCCCCTCCTCAAATCTTCCTCCCCACCTCAAACTCAAAAGCCTTCTTTAAATCAATGCTTGTTCATCCTTCCTCAGCGACGCGCCACAAACAACCACCTCACAGCCATTGCCTTCTCCAACGGCTCCACCCACCTCTTTCAATCCAAACCCCGCATCTGCATCAAGTCCTCTGTCTTCATCCTATCCATCCATCAACCCCACAGCCCCACATCGCTCTCATCATCTGCTCCCCTCTCCGTCCCCCCGGCCAGAACCCCATCTCACCACTTTCGCTCAGACCCAGTCTTGCTCTCACACCTATCATCACCAACTCACACACCATACCTTTCATCTTCAAAGGATAACTTTTCCCTTGCAACAACTCCCACATTCCCTAAACTTTACCCACCCACACCCCACTCCATCCCCATTCAGCCACCCCGCATCCCCACCCCCCCCCACCAACTCCTTCCCAGGCAGTGAATCCCCCACTGATTCTACTTTCAATCACCACAACTCGTCCCTCTCACTTCCAACATCCCTCCGCACCTTCTCCTCTCTCATCTCTTCTCCCATCCCCCACACACCAAATTCCCCCAAACTTGGGGTCACTCACTCCCCTCCTCCCTGCACATTCCCCCATGGACCCATTTCCCACACCCACAACACCGAACTGCCTTTACCCTCTTGCCACACAACCCCACCTGGGTCTAATACCGTCCACTACCATAACATTCTCCCTCTCCACCCCGCTCACCAGTACTTTTGTCTTCTCAATGTTTAAATTACCTTACCTCCGACCCCCACGCCCAAAAGCCTTTCTTCCACCTCCACAACAACCCCCCCCCCCACAGTCCCCTCCATTGGTCTTACACATTACAACCAGTCACCAGCATACTCATCTCATCTCAAACCTCCTTTTTGCACTCTCCGTCACTGTATCAATCACAATTGCAAAAAAATCCATAGAACATCAAAATCAGATTTTGGCATGGCCTGTAAACAGGGCTCCTAACATACCCACCGTTCTAAAGACAAAATCAAGCTCAACAAGGACCAAAGTCAGACAGGTCATATGTCAGGATTTTTTGGAGGGGTGCCGGGACTTTAAAAAAGTGGACTTTTTTTTTTCAAAAAGTGGACTTTTTTTGGCTAAATGACTAAAATGGTCTTTTTTTTTACTTTTTGAACATTCATATCATCAAAAAGTGGAGTTTCTTGTCACAAATTTCTAAATATTGTACCTTATTATCAAAAAAATTGGCAAAAAGTGAACCTTTTCCCATTTGTGTGAATTTGGACCTCCCCTGGGCGTCGGGCCTGAAGTCGGATATTTAGTAATTACCGTTTGTACAAACACTTAATAGCACCAGTTATACAACACAAGTAATTTGAATGGCCATTCATATCTTTGAAACTGCAGTTTTTTCCTTTTCTGTCAATTTTTTCTGATGGAAATACTTCTGATATTCTCCAGACGTCTTATCCTTCACTTTTTCAAGCTATTTTTTTGGCGGATCACTTAAGAGTGAGTGAGGATTAAAATTAAACGACAACTCAACCACAATTGTGTTCATATCGTGTCATTGGATAAGGAACATTAAGCATTAAACATATTTTAAAACCTTTATTAATACACCGTAAATCTAGTTACAACATTATAGAAAGTTAAAAAAGATAATTTAAAACAAATAGCCTCTTCAGGAAAGCATAATCACCTGAAGAGTGTCTTTAGAAAAGTTTCATGGTGTTATGGACTCTTAGCTATACCTTTAAATAGGACACCAGCATTTCCTGAAGATATAATTTCACAATCCTGCAACTGCAAAGGTCTGTCTTCATTAAGTCAGATACGTCATCGCTTTCAGCCAGTTGTTTTTGCACATGCATTTGTGCATGCCCTTTACAGGCATAAATGGGCATACTACCAGAAATTTAATCAACACTCAGACTTATGTAATGAAACTGCATTCCACACTGATTTCACTAGACTTGGGAAGGCAAAAAACATAGATTTGTGTAGAACATAATATTGAGAATGTTCACAGGTATAATGGCAGAAAATAGAAAATACCAAAATCTACCTTTTGAACGTAATGTATTCTAGCGCCCAGAGGAATACTTTAAATTTCTGTCATTGTCTGACACAAATACTATATCTTTTTTATGAAGGCTACATTTGTTTACTTATTTCTGTACGCATTACGGACATGCAAAAAATTTGGTGGAAAATTTGGGGTGCACTTTTTCTGGGTATGTCATCATGTCCTTTAGGACAAGGTGGAGCAATGGATCAGAAGATCATGGTTCAAAAATCATATTCAGAACCGATCAGGGCTGAAAATAGGATTTTTGGGGAGGGGTGAATTTTTTAAAGGTGGACTCTTTACCGAAATGTACCTGTTTTGACCAAATAGCATAAAAAACCCTAATTTTGGCTTGCTCCGCTCGCAAAATCAACTTTTGGTCGCCCCACGGGGTTACGGGCCTGGAACCAGTGTAAGGATTCCTTACTTAGCAAGACAATTTACTTCAATCAACTCAGGATGTTAAGTAGTTATTAGCAAATGCTGAGAATTCAACAGACTCAATAGGCAGATAAATTTTCTAGTGGAGTTTGGACCCCAATGCTTCAAAAGAGGTGGAGATATGAAATGCCAACACTTACAAGTGTCAGTATGACTATTACCTCTAACTTATACCTCGATCTGATTTGTCCTCAATGATGCCACTGTTGGGTGATCACCTGTTGAAGCTCTGGCTATGAAGGCCCGTTTACACCTGCTCTCTTAACTGCCTATTAGTACTGGGTCTCATGAAGGGGTCATAACAGGGCATGTCAAGGGTCACTTGCCAAGGCCCATGACACTGGATCAGCTCTACAAAAATATTGAAAGATCAGTATTAAAACAACCGGATCATCCCAACAAATCATGATCATTTTTTTTAAATAGGAATATGGAAACGGAAAACAATACTTACGGATTAATATAACTTTATTCTTAGAGTCAGTTTTAATCTCTTTAAAGCATCATTGAAAATGTCAACAGGATTGTCTACGCTGGACGTAAGGGGAAGTAAGGGCGGCCATTTGGTGGTGATGATTCCCATAGGCCGCAGTGTACACTGGCATAAAATGCGCCAAAGTTTTACCTGAAGTGATAGCAGGAGACTGGAATGGTAGCGCTAGTTAGGAAATTACCGAACATTTTGAGAATGGCCTATTCGTTTACATGTGACTAGAAAAAAAATCAAAGAAAATGGTCATAAAAGGTGCCAAACGGCCTCGAAATCGTAGAGGAGCAGGTTTTGTTTTCACCTCACGATAAACAGGGCTGAGGATGAACTAAGAGTCAGAGTTGAGAAAGTACGCGCAGTTTGGGTGTCGCGAAGTGATACTACGAAACGAGGGCCAATGATAAAGGATAATCACCAGCAAGTGACCTGAATGAGTAGACAGCCCTATGTTAAATTTAGAACACTTGTATTCGAAGCCCTATCAAATTGAATCTTGCCTCAATCAGAGTTGGATAGCCGAATAAGGCCTCGCCTCAGACGGGGTTGTTTGCTATCCATCATTTATAGACTCCGATCCACCCCAAGTACATAAAATGCCGTCCAATTCACTTCTCAATACCACATGGCACGACACAACTTAGATTTTGTGGCCAAAAGGATAAATACACATAAATAAGTATGAGGAGTTAATCAGAGGCCACATTGTGCACACATCTTGCAAAATTATTAATACATATATTCAAAGTACAGACTGAAAAAGTTAATGATCAAAAAGTTAGTCAAAATAACTAGGAGAAGTGAAACGGCGTCGTTTTCCTTACTTTTGCTCAAATGGCCGCTTCTATGGCGGCATTGGACGTCTCTGGCGCCGTTCTGGCGTCACTGACGCATTTCGGCGGCTCTGACCCATTCTGGGCACTGGCGCCAACCAACAAACCAACAAAATGGCCTCACTGACGCCAATATGGCGTCACTGGCGCCCAAAATCGCGTCACTGACGCCATTCGTGGCGTCACTGACGCTCATTGTGGCGCTGGCGACCATAGTGACAATCCCCCCCCTCCAATTCCACTTGAAAAGGTTGTCAGAAATGCTACAAATCATGCATAGTTGTCAGATTGTATCAATGCACTAATGCTTGAGTATGAATTATTGTCTTGAAAGGCTTAAACCTATCCCAAGGGATGGAATGTTGCCAAAAGTCAATTATTGCGTATTTGTTTTTGTATAAATGATGGAGCTGTTTAGGGTGGAGATTCTGCAAATATTATGTTTGAAAGGCCTTTTGTAAAGGTGGTGCAAATAATATTACTTAATAATAATAAATGTTAGTAGTACCATATTTATGTTGTTTACAGTGGGATTAAAAATACTTGAGACAGCAAGATAATGCACTTCTCATGTAAGCACAACATATGCTACATAGAGGTTTGTCACAGTCTTAAACCATTTAAGCATTACAAACAGAGAGTCACTGTTCCTTTCTGATGCAGTTCCACATGCCCGCTTGTGTTTGTGCCTATCAACAAATGATTAATCAGACTAGTAAATGTGAATCTGTCAAGCTTGGAAATCCGTAGAGTTATCCCTGGGTGATAGTATTTATTGGATATGGCCATAACCAATTGAGGAGAGGGGCCCATGCACACAAGACCTTCAACCCTGGCCAATTCTTGGTTATAAATGGAATGTTTGGAGAAGCACAAATATTTGCACACACTTGCAGTGTAAAGACACTATCAGTGATTCACCGAAAAATCCAAAATATTTGGAATTTGCAGAACAGAAATAGCTTATAATCGAAGGGCAAGTCTGATACAATCCTAATAAGTTATTTTTGCACTGAAAACTTAACGAAAAGGAAGAAAACAGCAGTGCCTCAAAAATATGAAATTACATTCAATTACGTGTTTGTAGTAAGTGTCGTACGGACAGCAACGACTAAAATGTACGATTGTGTCCTTATTAGGTTGCTTTCAGTCTTGCACTTGTAGGGTATGTTAGGATACCTATACTTGTAATGCCAAAATCAGATTTTTGATGATTTTTAAGATTTTCTGACTTAGCAAATCACTGATAGTGCCTATAATAATGTCATTTTAAAACCCAATTACACAATACAATTAGATAATTAGAGTCACATGAGGTATGCATGAAATGGTGCATTTCATGAGCCCAACACATTATTTTGTTAATTGATTCATAGATATCCTCAGAAAAAGTTATTTCCAAAATTTCAGTTGATGCTGATGTGCGTTTTGATGTTCACAAAGCAAATTAGGGTATCGCGCCGCCCCATAGGCCAATGTATTGTAATTTCTTTCAGAAGAATTTGATTTGCTACATAAGATAAGGCACACATGCTTGGGCCAAACAGTCAGATGATTATAAAATAATCTTTGAGGAAAGTTTGAAGATGAAGTGTGGCGGTGGATCACAAATGCCCACTTTAAATTAGAGGAACAATATATTAGATGGAATTGGGCTTTCTGTATTATTTAAAACCTGGTTCCTTGTTTATCAGTATTAGACTGCTTTACATTAATTAGCAGGCCAATCCATAAAGTTGTTTATTAAAACAGAACATTGTTACTTTGTCCAACAACCATCCAAATTTTGCCGGGGACCAACACATTATGGATTTGGAATACATGTACTGTACTTCATATTCATTATATTACAGAGGAATTCAGCAAAAATATTCTTACAGAATGACATTAGAACATACATGTGTTTTCTACTAATATCAAAATCTCAGGCTTGTGGAGACCGTGAGTGATGGAGTTGAGGCAAATGATCAGGCAGTGCCTCTTAAGTAAGTCATGAGCCTGTAGCGATCAGTTTATCATTTTTCTAGACCTCTCTTGAACAACTTATATTTTTTTTGTTATCCTTAAATTGCTTTGGCGTTACTCATCAGCGGGCCTTTTGATGCTTTGCCGTAACTCGCCAGTGGGATTTGATGAGATATTGCGTTAAATCGCCAGCGGGGATTGACGGATGTTCGTTCATGGGGGATAAACTCGCTTTTCTACTCGCTTTTTTATCTAACTCGCCTTTTTTTAACTCCTCCAAAATCTATTCCTAATTTACCTAGTCTATAGGCCTGTAGTGTTAATTTTATACCTGTTTTTATTTCATGCTACTTTATTTGGCATAGATTTTACAGTCAAATTGCCAGCGTCACCACAAATCACCTGACTTATTCTCTTTAGCAACTCGATGACTTGGATGGCCGCGACCGCTATGAACCAAAAAAAAGTGTTATAAAATAGATTGGTCAAGGTACTTTTTGTTGGATTTTGCCGCTGTCCCTCCTTTGAATTGTTGTGAAATTGAAATAGGAGTATTAAAGTAGTAAGTAATGAGATATGTCTAACACAGCAGCTAACGTCAGAGTGGAGTTGATATTAATGTAAAAATTGTCATTTTTTCAAACAAATCAAATGATACAGATTTTAGATGCAAAGGGGCTAAAAACCTGCCACAAATAATGCTTATTGGAAACGGACGCTCTGATTTCTCAGTTTTCCAAAGTTACAGAATTTGTCTTCATAATCCAATAAAACTTAAAGTCCATGGAAATAACAACCAAAATATAATTTGCATAGGATTTTATTTTGAAATGATCAGTTTAAATTTATGTCTGTGTGATGAATCACACCACATGTTATAAACTATAGATTGTTGTTCTGTGTTATCTGGCCAAAATAGATATTACAGCCTTTCTCAAAAAACAAAGTGGTACAATCAGAAAAAAATTGGTTAAATATGAATGAAATTTCAAATAAGTCATTGTTACTTGGCATGATGGCCTGATATTAAAGAACAAAGACTGGGCTCCAATAGTGTTTGTCTTCATCGTATTTGCTTTGTCAAATCAGAGCATATGCAATTTAGTATGATATACCAAAATCTATTGACCACTTTTATGGGCTTATGATATTCAACAAAAACAAAACAGGCTCAGTGACAACGATTGGATTGCACACACGCTTATTTCCCGCAGGTATAAAATGTATGATAACCGAATTAAAGCGTGTGAATCCGATGGGTGCACTGAGCTGTTGGTTTTGTTTCATCGAATATCATAAGCCATGCCCATATCTGCACAGGAGAGATGTTTTGCACAGTTATGCTATGCTGTCTTGAGCTCACATAGATTGCACAATCTACACAATGTATGTCTAGTTCTCAAAACACAATGCTTTAATAGTCAACATAATCAGTGCAATGATAAATATTTTCTTTTACATAAATAAACCAATACCAAAAAGTATTTGATGTCAATGAAATGGCTCGCTTTGATTTTTGGCAAATTGGAATCTGTTTAAAGATCATCATGCCAGAATGAATATAATTGCAACCAAAGTAAACACTCCCCCAAATGCAAAGAAATGGTTTACAAATATTGCACAATTTTGTGCCATTAATTGACTTAATTGCTGATTTGCCAGAAGTCATTAACAGAAAATTGAATCTGGAAAGCAAAGTTATCAATGTGTCTGTAGGACTTGCATTTCATGATATTTCCAAACCCATAAAAAAAGCTCTCTCCAGGTTGCTGTACCGGTCGTGATTTATCTTCTAACAAAACAAACAGTTGTCGAATGTTATTCCCCACATTACTCTTAAAGGCCAGAACTTACGAAGATATTACAACCATTATGCAATCTTTAAAAAGTTTCATGAAGTTCCCGTTTGAAGAATTTAAAATCTGTCAAATGTGAATAACTTATTTTTAACTATTCTATCACTGTTTGTCTCAACCAGAAAGTGGTACAAACTTGATTTTTTTGTTCCGCAATAAACTGGTGTTATCTCTCGACTGAAACAAACAGATGAGATGAAACAAAAAGTATTGGAAAGCCTGGTCTTTTTTTTAAAGGGATGCACAAAATGACTTACTTATGTTGAGACATAATACTGAAAAAAAATCAGTTTTCGATTATACCATTTTTTTTGAGACAGGCTGTAGTAAATGGAAATGATACTAGTACATGAATGTTAGACCTATCACACCAATTTAAATCAAGTGTTTCAATGATATGCTTCCATGTGAGGGAGAAAACATGAAAATCAGATTATAATCGGGTCATCCACCTTTAATTGTTAATTCAAATATTTATTAACATGCTCTTTTGTCACAATTAATAGTATCATCACTCTGCAATTTCCTAGGCCTAATAATTCAAGGCTACATTACATAGCAGTATGCTTAGACCCTTGTAAACTGGCCTTGACATGATCAACTGAAGGCTTTATCCATTACACACACTAGCTAAGCAATGTTTCTGCTCACAGTTCTATTTAAATCATGACTGACCATGAAAAGTTTGTACTGCATAGCCCAAGCTGTCAGTACTTTGTTTAATTTTCAGATTAGCACATGGGTAATATGAGTATAGCTAAACCACTGTACTGTGCATTCATCTTGGGTTGATCCATGTCCTCTACAGCAAACTTCATCCTAATTGCTTTTTAGCCAGTCTTCATAAAGGGGATATTTCATTAAAGTGGTAAATTTTCAAACTAATTGATAACATTTTATTCTTATTCGGTGAGCTTGTCGGGTTTGTACGCAAATGCAATTTACGCATCATGATGATTACCACATGGTGTCTTTGGCTCCTTGATTGAAACATTTGTTTTCAAGAGGGGTGCAATTATTTAAATGAATAAAAAAGAATGATACAATATTTTTGACAAATTATGTCAATAAAAAGCAAAAATCACATAATTCTAAATAAGAATGAGAACCACTCAAAATATTGGCTGCCTATCCATTATGACACCATCTTAGATGGCCAAAACAAAAACAAAAATCTTTTAAAAAAACACCCCAACCCAATAAAAACATGAGGCTTTCCAGGTACTTGTTTTGTATGAAATATTACTTGATTCACTTCTAGTGCATCATTGTTGTTCATTGCATTATCCTAGGCGGTCCCCAGGTTTCGCGATCACCTGGGTTTCACGATCACCTGGCTTGAATGATCTGGCATCTTTTTTTTTTTTTTTTTTTTAGTATGCTTAGACCCTTGTAAACTGGCCTTGACATGATCAACTGAAGGCTTTATCCATTACACACACTAGCTAAGCAATGTTTCTGCTCACAGTTCTATTTAAATCATGACTGACCATGAAAAGTTTGTACTGCATAGCCCAAGCTGTCAGTACTTTGTTTAATTTTCAGATTAGCACATGGGTAATATGAGTATAGCTAAACCACTGTA
>JAMKCH010034225.1:0-15881 GCA_023653785.1 Ophioderma brevispina
AAATTCGGTTAATTTACTATGAAAATAATGGCTGCGTAACAAGCTGATGCTCTCATCGGTCGAGTAGACTATTTTGCATGATGCCTTGTTACATGTACCTGCACCGCCTCCGGGTACGGCGGTCCGGTGATTATTTCCCACGGTGTAGTCTGTGTCGACAGCTGCGAAAGAGATATTATCTCCATTGGTACGCGCGAGAGACTAACGTTACAAGTCCGTCATAGCGATGTGTGTAAAGAAAACTAAGATCAAATATCTCCGGAAAACGAAGGGGTTCTTTGGAGGTTTTTACATCAGAGGGTCCGTTACTATGTTTTGTTTTGAATATGGTAGTAGTTGGGTTGAACCTATAGAACCTAGCGAGAAGATTGAACGTTTTGTCGGGTACTTCGGTGCACACGGAAAAGTGAACACGCAACTCTACGGGTACATCCATTTTTCCCATACTGCCTTTCGAATTTTTCAGTTTTGAGAATTTCAAACACTGGTTTCAATTTAGCAAAACTTTTTTTTCAATTTTAGAAACAGGATAGAGTACTAACCGGACGAAGTAGCCTTGGGCGTGCGTAGAGTGGTTTACAGAGGAATTGAACCCTCGTTGCATGGAGTGGGAGGTAACTTCGTGATCACGTATGTTATGCATTAATTCATAATGCCAGAGCTCGCCGGCGCGCGATAATTGCCTGAGAGAAATACGTAAATAGACTAGTGTCTATGACTCCATCCTAATTCTAGTTGGTCATCTGTTCACGTGGAAGCTTGTTGTAATGGTGTAGTAATTAAAAATAGTCATCTAGAAATAAAGATAGCCACCTATTTAATGTTTAATTCCAATGTTGGGAGATGAACTCGTTTTCCGTTTTCATGCCAGTTAAACATTGATTAACAGTGCCCTAGGCTACTGATATAACAAAAAGCCAGATCCGGAAGTTTATACAAAGCCTTTGATTTTCTATATGAAGGAATTCGAATTGAGCTTAATGATCTCACACATTGATTAGTATCTGCATAAGCATTTATGTGTATGCAAAAACCCCCGATTGTTTGAAAATTGGTGGTGGCGCCCTCATCAGGAAATCGCTGCGGTGCCTTTAAGGTTGATTCTAAGATGAAAATGATAAAATAATAATAAAACAGTATATCAATCTCATAGCATGGCCCGAGGCCACATTGCCAGAGAGATTTTTAAACAATGAAATAGAACTAGCAGCAGGGAAAACAGCGCCATTTGCAATAAATTGATCAAAAACATACAGAATGGGAACTGGAAGCTTACATGGTTGATTTGACATCCATCCAAATGAACCATACGAGAGAGAATAATCTATTATTCAAATTACTCCATAGCATGGACAGGTATAGGTATATACGCTACGAAGCACCCTATTATGGGATACAATCAGACATTGGTACAAAGCCAATGGTTCATTCACTAGAATGAACCATCAAATTCAGTATGGAAACATTTGTATCATGCCGGTATTTCGTTTAGCAGGCTCACGGTGATTTGAGCGCAAATATTTGCAGTTCAGATATCAAGCGAGGTGAAACTCTTTCCAAAACGGGTAATTTTATTTGTACAGTTTTCAGGAAGTTTCCTGCAATTCGCAAGTCAAACCAAAAATTACTTAATTTTCTGAAATAAAGATAGTTTGGATACTAATTCAATAGCGAATCATTGTATATACCAAAAAATGGCTGTTTGTACTTGAAACAAAGATTTAACGCTTCATCAGCACGCAATTCGCCTGTGACTTCCAATGATACCGCCCAGCAGATTGCTCTTTAACATTTTTTATGTCAATCTTATTAATCCATGACGGCCTGTGTAGGTCAAAAATGAATCCCCCACAATGCACCTGAAAATATTTTGAATCCCACAATGCCATGGAAACTATTTTAACTCTTGCAGCTGTTTCGTTGCGCTTTTTGCAATACAAATACAGGTATATCAATCGTTCCACATTTAAAAGCAGAAAGTTTCAAGCATTTGGAAGATATATGATTTGTTTATTTGAAACGAAATCTTAAAAACATGAAGGACAAAAAATCATGAAATTCACACGGCTTTGTGAAAAATATCGTATTCTTAACACATAAAAAAAAATTGTAGTACCAAAAGAAAAACATCCCAACTAATTTTAAATAATAGATCCCCATGGAAATTAGGATGTTAGATTGTCGAACATGTTGTCAATAAATGCTTCCTGCCAAAAGAAATATTCTTGCCCAAACGGTCGAAATGGACTGATAATGTGGATTTTAAGCACGTGCAGTAGTGTTTTTACTAATCGCAAAATGTGGTTTCACTGGAAAAGCAAGTAATCCCTAAGAGACTCGGGTATTTCTAGAGTGTTTACAAGTCGTTTACTACACGTTCTCCTACAAATTGTCTAATTTTTCTAGCATAACGCTTCAATTTCTTGCATTTTCTTGAGCATTAATACATGTTCGAAAGTCGTTCATCAAGACCACTCAGAAGATCTGCCGCCTCCGGTGGAATGAAGATATTATCCGCACCTCAAGTAGTAGTTTAATGAGAGTAGATGGTGTGTGGATAAGGTACGAAAATGGGAAACCAAGTTGAACTCCATTTTTCAATGCACTGTCCGATTCAAAGAAAACAGATGCACATGTTATCAAAAGCAGTATCGGCTTCCTACAATCGATGAAGTGCTTCGGACTAAAATTGTTAATATGTCTTAGCAGAGCTGTATAGGGTATCCATTAGGTATGTCGAGCATTGACTTGACACCAATTTTCAACAGCAATTCTATCATTTGGGTATCAGTTGCTTGTGGGGGCGCATGCTCTGTGCAAGGGTTGGTATTTCCGCTCGTTCTCCAGAATTACCCAAGTGCACAATGGGTTGATCAAAGGCGCGGCAATTGCTATTGGCCCATTGTTGCTGCACCATGGGCAAGGGTGAGTTCCAGTAGCAATCTTAATATTTGATTCAGCGCAATTACAAGGAGTAACAACTTGTAATACCCCTTTCCCCTACGATAGCGGACAGATGCAGCGCTGACCATTTATTTTGACTAGTATTGTCACGCAAAGGCATTAGGCATTTGCACCATGTTGACCCACAGAAGTAAAACGTACAAGATATTACGCCTTGTGGCAACTGTGAAGAGCTGTAAGGAACCTCTTGAATTCCTAAGCTCTGGTCTGCCACATGCTGTAGCAAAAGCTCAAGACATTTTGGAGTGTCAGCCCAAGGAATCTGGTGAATCTCATAGCCCACGTGTTTGTAGTGCTTGTTTGGATTAGCGCCCTTTTTAGCAGAGCTTCTTTGCGCACTCTGCGTATCCTTTTTGTAGCGATAAGTTCAAATGCTGGCTCCAACAGCATATTTCAGCCTCGAAGTTAGAACCGAGATCTAGAAGTTCCTCATCACGTCCACTATGTCTGTACCTTGCCTACAAATGAAGCGCCCGTTACGGTCCGTAAACCACACTCATCTTGTATATTGATTGCTGCAGCCGTGTTGCCGAGATAGAGTACAAATTTCAGGTCGCGGCTTGTTACACGCATGGTGAAGGGCACAAAAGACCCATGTCCCCGACGGTTCGTCAAAACGTCAATACCCGCTTGCACAAGGCCTTTGATTGTCTTCAATAGGGTGCCTCCTTGTTACATAGTGTCGATTAAGTCTTTGGCGTCATGTTAGCGCTTTGCACTATTAAAATGGAAAAAAAAAATATGGAATTAATATTAAAAATGTAATCCAAAAATAACACAGGATTCAATAAGTTAAATGGGTATAAAAATAAATGGGGTATAAATAAACGTGGATAAATGAAAGGATATAAAAAAATCAATAAAACAAAAACATAATAAGCCACCACAAACGTATTGTTGAAAATAGTCTAGCATGTTTATAATTTTCATTTTATGCCACATTAATATTACAATAATATTTCATCATTTTTGTGTTTGCAAAACTGATATGAGAAAAAAATAATATGTTAAAAGTTCATTTCAACATCCTGTACAGTAAACTATTTAATTTTACAGAGGCGAGATGAATCAAGGCTGCAATGGGAATGGAAGTAGGAAAAAGAAGAAAAGTAGTATTTAAAGGCAGGCTGGGAGGTGGGGTAAGGGGGGCCAACCTTGTCTTCCAAGGTGGATATCTTGCTCGTGTACAAACAAGCGTACGTAATTAGGGTCGTTTGTGCTGACGGCGATGTAGCGTGGACACGTTTAGGGTATCAAAAAATCGTCAAAATCAAAATAAGGGTATGCTTTTCACATCGAAAAAATAAGTGTTTAGGGTGTGATATCATTACAATGCTGGAAAATAGTGGGTTTTGTTCCCGATTTTCTTATGATTGCACATGGTAGATTACTCCGAGTGATTTCAACCGTTTCCACGACCCTCGACATTTCTCTATGCTCGTCGCCGCGGAGCGCCGTCTCCTACATATAGGGCATAAATAGCCTTTATATTTTGGAGTTTCATTCATTTTCGCGTATCGTATTAATTCTACACTAAGAATGATTCGTTAGATGTAGGCGTGTGTGCGTAGAAACATAATTAGGGTGTGTCTCTAATTTAGGTAATGAAAATAAGGTCATGGAGATTTTAGTCAGGGGGTTTTATTAGTTCAATGAAATAGCTGATTATGCAGGAAAAGCTGTCAATACGACACCCGATAAGACCCATTTCAAAAGGAAATAGAGCAAACTGAAGACTTTAAATTTAAATGCTAATGGATTTAAATTTTTAAACTTTAGATGCAGATGATGCAAAAAAATTGATGCTCTAAAAGAGTGAAATAAAAAACTTCAATGAAATCATGTTTAAAAATGCCTTATTCAGGGTCAGGTACAATAAGAGCATAGTGTTTAAAAGGCACATTTTTCAATGTACTCGGTTAGGGTAGCAAAATGGTGTGTTACATACTTGTTTAGGGTGTATTTTAAACTGTCATGCAAAATTACCTCTTGTTTTAGGTTTTAAAATTAAACCAAAACAACTCGTTAAGGGTAGCAAAATCAAGCCCAATGTACTTGTTAGGATAGCAAAAGCCACCAAAAAATACGTTGCTTAGGTTTTTGTTTCTGCCAAGTGAAGACGCGCTGGGTACGTTTTGATAGGCCATACACGAGCATGATAATCACATTGGATACAAAGTGGGCCCCTCCGAGGGTGGGGGGGTGGTAAGAAAGTATAGGAACAATGTGGCCCAAAATTATGTGCATGAGATTTTTCCTAATTTTAGACCCGGTAGGTGGTCGACATTTCTCTTCAAACATCGTCTGAATAAAAAACCCTCGGGATTGAATTGGAAGTGAAAAACTGGTTTCAAAGTCATCGAATACACATTACCATTATAAACGTGCCCCGCCCCCCAAAATTTCAAACAGGGACAATCATAATTATTTTCGTGCGGTGTAATAGCACGGGGGGGGGGGGGGTACACGACCTGCTCGATTCGCATTGGGGATTTCCAAACGGTATTATGGAATTCTTATGCACATTTTTACTGAAGCCTCAGTCCCAGGGACATTAAAAAAAACTCCTAAACCTTCGTTCAATAAATCTTAGTAATATCGTGAAAATTAGCATAAATAATGACTTTAAAATCCATCGGGGTTGGTTTGGTTAGTGGATTAACCCGCTGCAAACAGTGCAATTCCAATAACAGTTCATTTTAGATGTAAATATTCGTGACCAGATAGCCTTTAGTCGAGTCTCGTCTGTAACCGGTTGATATGTGTGAGAGGTGCTCTCTCCTAGGTCTTTGAAAAAACGACTAAGACACTCAGGATAGCGCGGATGTTTGACTGTCGATTTGTATTCACTGTTGCTGCTAGAATGGCCAGGTCCCACCCTTCCCCTCATACAGATTGTCCGATTAGGTAAGGATTATATGGAATGGTCTATATGATGTGTAAAATTTAAACTATAATAATTCAGATCTTTCACAATAGATAAATTTATAAAGCACATGAAGAATATTTTTTTTTTATTATTTATCACTTTTTAATTTAAATGTTATATCAGTTTATCTCCTCTTTATAAGCCTTATTTTGATATGTTGCAATCGCACAAGAGACATCGTACAAAGATCATCACTAGTATTACACTACAAACACGCTCCTATTCACTGCATGATGTGATTCCCAGAACCTTTACCTTCTTTCCATAAAGACCAGCCAATATTACCCCCTACGATCAGCATTCCGGCAAGCATCTCAGAATGTCAGTCGAAGAGTCAAGAATAGTGTAGCCTACTGGAAGTCTCATATAGTCTGCGCATCTCTTTTTTCATACCACCATTATTTGTAACGCCCATGCTTGCCTTCCTCCCGGCGTTGTTTGTTTTTTCATGTAGTTTAATGAAGTATAAGCATTACCAAGAATATTCCTATTTTTTTTACATCTTTATAGATTTTAACTCATAATCGACGTTTTAGCATATGATAATTTATCACTGGACGATTATTTCATGCATAGGCATGATTTTTTAAAACTTTACGACTCTGAAGCAAGGAAAATCACACATTGATACTGTAGTGTCCAAGGCTACGGAGGTCCATGTAATTACGTAATTCCTATTTCTAAAATGAAAAAAAATTGAAACCATGTTTGAAAATTCTCAAGACTGGAATCATACCGAAAGGCATTGTGGGAAAAATGGATTCGCCCGTAGAGATTGCGTGTTACTTTTCCGTGTTTGCGAGTTACCGAAGTACCCGACAAAAACGTCAAATTGTCTCTCCGCTAGGTTCTATCGGTTCAGACCCAATTACGAACATATTTACAAGCAACCACATAGTAAACGGACCCTCTGATGCCAAAACTTCCATAGAACCCCTCCGTTTCCGGAGATATTTGAGATTTAGTTTCACATATACACACATTCTCTATGACGGACTGATAAACGTTAATCTCTCTCGCATTACCAATTTAGATCATATCTTTTGCAGTCTGTGACACAGACTACACACTTTCCGGACCGCCGTAGTCAGAGGCTGTCAGTGTTATCTAAACCAGTGTATGTCAAATTCAAGCGTCATAGCGCTACTGTGAATGTTTGCGGTGATTTTTACCACCTATAAAAATGTGTATTATAATCTGACGATCACCGCAAAAAATGGGTGGTAGGCGTCATTTGTTTGTTAGATATAATCCAATTTCCCCGTAACCCAAGGCATGGGCCGCTCCGTGATTGTTTTCCAAAGTTCATTAAGGGGCCGTAGGGATATAGAGTTTAATCTTGAACTGAAAATAAATAATTTTAAAAATTTGTTGTCGCATTATTCACCATACATCCGCGTCGAGTCGTGGCCTCCTAACAATGATAGCAGGCCAAGGGACCATCTCACAACTGTTGTGAATTGTTTTGTAGGTATTACGGATCAACTGCAATGAACGTCAACTTATAAGTGTTGCACTTTAGTGAAATAATTTGATCGAGGTAATAGAGTGAGGAGCCATTTCAAAGTATAGTCGTGAAGATTGTAAAGAGATAATTTTATTATCCTTGGGTTTTATCTTTGCTTATCACATATGCAATGTTTCCTAAAAAATAATAGGCCCTCTGTAAACTAATCGTATAATGTCATGTGATCAACTCATAAATTCCACCCACATCGAAGGTAGTTTTACCATATACCTTTGTGTGTCTGCACGCGTCTTTATCATTCGGTCCTTCGTGCTGTCCTGCTGAGCAGAAGAGTATTGGTCCACTGTTTTAGGTTATTATAGCCTTTGGGTGCTGACGATCCCCGTTTCTACTCCATCTCCACACTTCAGTTGGACTTGGGTAACTAAACCGAGCTGATAACCCCCATTATCTTAGGGACGCTAAGTCGTCGGTCCATGTACAAGTACGCCATACCTTTACATGTATATCAAAGCAAAGTCCGTATGGTAGAGTAGGACCGCTTCCCAATTCTATCGCGGTGAATGGACCCCATGGACATAGCTCCAGTAAAGGCGTTCTTGGATTATCCAGGACTTGTTCGAATAAATTCAATCAGTTCCAAAGCTTCTGTATAACATTCGTGGAATTCTCACCGACTCTTTGTGAGTCTTTCATTTAGCTCCGGTAGAAATACCTATAGTTGAAAAATGCACGCGTCACCCTTAAATTGCAAGTTCATCCTAGTATGAGAGATCTGGTTACCTGGCTGCTGGTCTGGAGAAAAACGATGTGGTTGTCAACAAAAAGTGGCGGAGTGACTTGTGTTTATGTCTAAGAGAGCATGTGTGGTCTGGCTGGCGTTGACTTGCCGGCAGATGCTTAGTTTTCCCTATGATGAAAACTTACAGGTTTTAAATCTTCATCAATGTAGCGTTCAACAGTTAATGTACCCATTATTTTGAGCCTGTACGTCCTTTCCATTTAATACCACCCAATTCCCCCCTATATCGCCATGTTCCTTAATATAGATGTCAAGGAACTTCCCGCAGGAGTCAACCTGCGGCTCTGATCCGTTTCATCATTGAGTCTTTTGTTTAGACTCCCATCCCCCTTACGAATTTTTGCGATTGATCAGAAATGGAGTTTGTAATTTTTGTATTTTATTCACATTTTCCCTCTCAAAACACTGACTTTCATCAGTGAACCCAATACTTTGTCCAAGTCATTTGTGTAAATTTCCCTTATAAACCATATCACCATGTCAGTTACACTGTAAAATTACAGGTGCCAATTAACAGAAAATGGTCCAATTTTCCAGGCCTATAATGACAAAATCTAAAAGTGAAGACTATTCGAATTTAATGAGTAACAACCTATACACCTACTATGAATTTTTCAATTAAACCAGTATATATAATTATACAGGGGAAAAATACTGTAAAATTTTAAGGAAAATACTGGCAGCAATTCTGCCAACAAACCCCGTAAACTATAGCTTTTACAGGTTTTCGTTCAAATTGAATGTATATTTTACGGTTGATGTAATTACAGTTTGCCACAAACTGTAAATTTTACAGGTATCTGCACTAGGTAAAAAAAATGTGGATAGGCCTAACTAAGTTAGGGGTTGTCAGTGCTTTTTTATTCTCCACACATCACAATCTCTGTAATAAACTCACCAAATTCTATATTTTTTAAGCGTTTTGACTAAAGTAATTTTTACAGTATACTGTATTTCGGTAATTGTGGCAGAATTCCTGCCAGGATTTTACTGTAAATTACGTAGTTTTCTTTACAGTGTTGAAGATAGTGACCCCACATCCAGTGAAGAAAATAGGTGTAATTTCAAGTACCATAGGGATAAACATCATTTGTTTCTAAAGATGCACGTCTCCACGATACATGCATTGGTTTTCATTCACTCTACTATACTCGGCGATTCGCGCTAATATAGGGACAACCTGCACTTTTTACGGGTTGAGAGCTGTTGTGAGGGGGCGCCACAGTAATTCAAACTTTGCAGCACTCCTAATCCGCGCGTTCTTGATACTGGTGCTCTACGTCAATACAATGTGCAGGTGGCAAAACATAAAGAGGGTCCCTGGTAAAAGTAACGTACGTAATATGTGAAATTTACGGTCATAAGCAAGTGCGCTATTGAATCCTGTTATGGTGGTAAATAAGTTTTTTTGCGCTGTCTGCAACCGGTGATACGAGCCTCATAATTTCCTTTTATTACTGTTACCTATTCAACTAATACAAGTAATACCCACCATAGATAGGTCCAACGTTGTTAATAGTTGAAGCACGTTGGATTGGGGGGCCTAAACACATAAAGACGCAAACACATTGTGCAATTAAACGTCGCCTAAATTAACTTCTTTAGTCTAAAGAATTCAGGGTATTTGCTTTGTCCAATGTAATAGGAAAGTGTATAAGAAACCAAACACTATAAACCTACCAGTGTATAGTGCTCATTAGAAATTTTATTATTTTTTCCATTCTAGCTCCTGTTTAATTCTAAATATCATGTTTTATTCCTTAATTCTAATTCCATATTCACACAGAAAACACCCCGTTTTAACAAAAGTGAATGTGAATGATTTATAAATCAATTGTATTAACCTTGTACAAAGTTCCCAAAATCAGAAAAGTTACAGATAAAGAGGACCTGCGGAAGGTAAAAATGAACGTATTGGGAGAGAAGGGCGGGGAAAGAGAGAAGAGGGGGCTGAGGTGGTGGTAGGAGGTGAAGTAGAGAGGGGGGGTGAGAAATGGAGGTGTAGGGTTCCCATTTTCCCTTTTCATTGGCCCTTTTCCTTTCACGCCTGTTCTATTGTTAGGCAGCGAAGCGACTTCTTTGGATGGATCTAAAATGGCTTTTTCCCTATTTAACCATTGGATATGGTCCAAAACTTTTTCCCAGCACCTACTGTATATCATCGCGAAATCGATATAGATTCCAGTTGATAGTGGATATCTGGGTTGGTAACATTTACGACTGCACCCACTTTGCGTGCTCCCAGTCGATTTAGCGCCTTGACGGAATAAGTGCACGTGATACTGTACTTAATTCCGTCAAGGCTTGCTGAGTTCAACTGGGAGCATACAAAGTGGGTCACGACAAAATTGCAGATGTACCAACCCTGGAATAGCCTCTATTTTTTGTAGGTGGAGGTATATGAATTGAGGGGATTATAAATAAACAACTTTTAAGTCCGTTATTTGTGGTTGATGTGCGCTATACCCTGATAGCCAACCTTGAGCGGTTGGGCCATTCACAGTCCCCAATCACTGTCAAAGCATAAATCCTAGAATGTCAAAATAGTTGGCAAACTAAATCCCGAATAGTTTAATTGAAAGCAGTGACAGCTGATTTTACTGAATAGTCAAGATAAAAGTTCTGCATTGTTACACACAGGTGACTGAAGCCTTCTAAACTTTACGACATGTTGTGGTAGGAATGTTTAAAACCAATTCTGGATAGACCACACATGCATCACTGTATACAAGACAAAAGTATTGACACGTACTTTAATTTGATTGGCAGTTTCTTCTTTTCATCCGATTCTTTTTGTATTGCGAGGAAAATCGAAGATTTTCTGGGTATTTTTGTCCCCTATTTTTTTTGAGTAATGACGAAGTCCAAACTTCCGCCCATACGCTACCATAATTTGAATCTACTATAACAACAAATTTTCCTTATCTCAGAGGAGATGGAATTCTAATCGCGATCTTGACTGCACGCCTTTTATGACCTACTATTAGAGAGACTGGTACCGCAGGTCCAACTCACGTTTACCCCCACTACAGAAAAGGTTTGACACCTTTGTTAGGCCCTCTAATCATGGCTTGTTAGGTAGTACGCTCAAATTGTAGTATCACTTTTTCCATAGGGTTCAATTTAGTTTACACAGGGTCAATTTTTAAAATGCTCCCATCAAGTTGAAATATATGCCATATGTTCCGCCCTATCATGAAGGATTCCAAAGTGGTATTTTGTACCGTCTATGACCATGGTTTGGGAGTTATAGGTAAAAACTGGCTAAAATGGCAAAAAAGGGGTCATTTCTATTTTACAGGGGTCAAAATTCAGAATTGCTCCACTTTTGGTAAAATTGGAAAGTACTTGTCATATCTAGCTTAATGTTTCCAAAATAAGGAATAGTTTGTGCCATTCTGCATGCTAGTTTTACCATTATGGTACAAAATAGGTCTATGGCAACATAATCCACTTGGTGTTGACTTCTTTGACCCTTATCTCCGTAAGTATAACCATTTAAACATATCAAAACTATACTTTTTAGGAGTCCCCTTACCTCAGTCAATAAGTTTCAGTATTTAATTAAAATATAATCAGAGTAACTTTTAAATGTTGACCCCTGTATCAAATTGAGATTGACCTTTTTGACCATTTTGGTCATTTTTTTAACCCTATAACTCAAACCAATGGTCCGTAGTGGTACAACTAACATTTTTGGAATCCTTATGAGTTTAGATGGGCAATGGCATACATTTCAACAGGCATTCTCCCTATATCCAACAATGCAATTGAATAGGCGATTCATATCTTTAAATACTGCTGTTTTCTTCCTTTTCCGTCATTTTTCATTTGGGAAAAATAACTTGTGAGAATTCCACACTTTATCATCCTTCTCTTAAATACCTCCTACTCCTGCCATTGCCAATATTTGACTCTGTTGGGTGGATCACTGATGTGTCCCTTTAAGCTTAACTTAAGCCCACCATCATGTAGGTTTGGTTTCACTGTCTGCCTGGACCACCCCCCCCCCACTTCCTCTTATTGACGAAGGTCCGCTACAGGTTGAAAATGACACACCACAAAGTTTCCTTGTCAATGTTCTCTTTATTCACATTTCGTAATCGTTCTTCTTATGTATTTTGAGTACCTAGAGAAAATATTTCGGCCCCTGGAAAATATCGATTCTTCTCATTCGCTGTGATTTAAAAAGGTCCCAGTAAATGAGATGATAACCCTACTCCAAATCTTTAATGGGACATTTCCATTGCAATAAACAGGGCCAGAAAAATACGCTATAGCTAACCAGTTGACATCATTTGTGAAACTATCTGATTATCAGTCTACCATTAATAGATTCACACCAGTCACATGGAATTTTCTATTACTCTCTGATAAATCAATTAGTAATGATACCACAAATGATGTTATCACCAACCCAATATTGAATGCTTTCTGGTCCCTCCTTGTAGACGTGACACAAACCACACACATCAATTCTAATTTTGCATTTCCTGGGACCATTAAAAGATTGAAGTTTATACCAGGATATTTCTTAACATCTCTTCGCCTCGAAGTGTGGACGCTATTTTTTAATCGTTACTGAAAACATGGTTTTGGGATTCCAAGATCAGCCAACGGGCTTAATATTCGTTCAATTTCTTGAATCGAGTGTCAACGTCGTCCAACTCATCGTTCCATTCATAAATAACAAGTTATGAGTATGTTAAAAACTGCAATCGACTTCTAGTTGGATAAGAGAGCGTGACTGGATTAGAAGAATCAGTGACTGTCCATGTGATAAACTCTTTAAGGTTGTTAGCAGCGAATCTAAGACTCCTTGTCAGAAACTTCCCCCCGCAAAGAACATATTACCCAATTTAATCGCCGAATTTTTGGTCCCCCCTCCCCGGGCCCCAATCTCCGCTCTTCTTGCAGTTCAGTTCAGTAAATTTATATTTGCTTCTAAAGAGCGGCGCCCTGCACACGTGAGATTTTTTAAAACCTCCCAGCGATAGTTTTTTAAATAATTGGGTTAAAGCAATAATACACATGTTTTGAAGTAGCGCCCCCACTTTTCAAAATATGAGATTTTTTCACAGTTGTGGTTGGTATGTTCTAGTAACCATACCTGCGAACGGTAAACAACTCAAAAGTGCATTATCATAGGTATAGTAACTAGCCAGTTTTAACATCCACCTGAAAAATCTCATAATTTTTTTGGAAAATTGTAGGCGCTCTTCAAAAAATTGGGCCTGTTGCTTTAATACGCTTAGCGATTCTCTTAAAACTTGTCAGGATTGGGAAAGCCATCTCTAATAAAATTAATGTATCCACTGTTTGTAACAAAGAGACCCTCAACATGTTTTCAACAATTGCACGGTTTTTCTGATCAAGTTCGCAATCTACCGTCACAACAGTGTATTAAATATATTGTTTCCAGCTCGAGCTGGTCTCGCTGATAGAAAATGCCACCACTTTTCATGATATTTCCCTCCGGCGAAGCGGTTTCGGCCGGTGGCCCCACAATTCCCACAATATACCTCAATCACCTCTTCCTGACCTGGTAATATTCTGGAAGAATCTTAGACAACTTCATATTGTTTGAAGGACCGTTTCCTTTTGAGAGCATGGTATGACAGGGCTCACCGTGTGCAAGGTCACAAGTAGGCCACGCACTCGCATTTCTGATAATATCCACAGCTCATAATACTCTCCGCTTTCAAGGCTTCCCGTGATTAAATTCTAAACTTTCCATTATTGCCTCCTTTGTTATTTATCATGCTAAAGTAAGAGGAAAGAGCTCGGAAAGGTCCTGGGATGAGTGCAAATTTGCTCCATACTTTAACCTGTCTGGATTTTAATATCTGTATTTATCTTTGTAATTTTATTTTGATATGTTGTGAAGCCAACAAAATGGCTAGTAATAGGGGCCTGTCCGGGGTTAATTGTTCTCCTTTATTGTTTGATTACTTTGATGTATCATGTTTGGAATAATAATGATTATTACTGGAAACAAATATTTGTCTAATATATACTCTGGCCTCCTAATTTTCTTGGACATTTCACCGTAAGCCTCTTCCCCGCCAAACGGCACACCATCGTATTGCACGTAGACGCCGTGCGAGCAATGAGGACTCGCCGCGTCGTATTTCCAAGAATTTGGCCCAGAGTACAGAGTGTCCCAAAATAATTGCAATCTTCTAAGTTGGTGCTATAATTTCAAATTACTGAGGATTATTCCAATTTTATTAACCATATTCTGAATGACGAACTTGTTTTTGTACACCTGTCCATTTTTGTCTGATACGTTCACTGGTTTTGAAAACACAGGCTATTATGTAACCCGCCGTCAAATTACCACCACCCCATCCCAGTTCGGGGTTAGATCGGTGAAGCAGGTTCACTCTTGAAAGTTGAATAAAATGTCTTATTTTTTTTATTCTTTTGGGTGGATTACTGGTAGTGTCTTTAAGTTAAAAAAACAATAACTAACATATTTGTCGTTATTGTTTTATCCACTGTCCTTTATCGTCTGTGCAGTATTTTCTTATTAATTATTGAGAATAGTTAACTTACGACTTGCCAAACTTATCTTCAGTGTGTTGACAAATCCGCGTGAATATTGTAATTCACCAAATGAATGGAAATGGTATGAATCGATGTTGAAGACCATTATGATATAATTGTTTACAAATGGGGCTTTTTTGATTTAGACACAGAAACAACACAAATAAACCACTCAAATGGGTTAGGCACCGGACATTTGTTTCACAGCCGCCATATTGGAGTGGTGTAACATAAAAAATAGATTCCCTGCTTTTTTAATCCAAGGGGAAAAAAAATTTTTTCTTCAATTTTTTAAAGTCTATAACTAACTGTTATACAATTATCTTTATATAAGACTGTTTTTCTGCATTTTGAAACCAAGGGACCAATTTGAAGTTTCTAAGAATTAGTATACAATTATCTTCATAAAAGGACACATGTTTAATTTGCATTGGCTTCGACTTAAAATTTTCTTTTTCTGTTGGATACTGCATAAAAAAGTGTGTGAACGTCTATGTACACCGAGAGCTGTGCACTGAAAACCAAACTGAGTTAATCAAACACAATGAACAAAAAGACCCATTCCTGTTTGTCAAAGACATGTGTCTTTAAAGTGTTTATAATATTAACTATTACTGTACAAGGCCATTAAACTGGGTTAATTGAACCAAAACGTAGTAATAAGGATAAATTAAAGACAGGAAAAAACAAAAACCCGCACCCTGACCAGTCAAACTTGGAATGGTTACTTACTTTAAATTGTGGCTTACTTACGTATTCGCCTTTGTTCTAAAAACAGTGAGAGCAAATCAGATGAAATTTGAACAGTACTGTTGAGAAGAAGGTATAGCCGTACAAATATTCTAGCCAACATTTCAAACATTTTAAAAATCATTGAAATATACGCCCCCCCAACCATTTCCATCATTTGGTATTAAACCCTCCGCTGCAATTTTACATTATTCACGCGGATTTGTCAGACCCACTGGAGACAAAATTTGCCCAAGTCACTAAGTTTACTATTGTAGGTATGAGAGAGCAAAATACTGTAAGACAAAGAAAAATACATATATAATTAAAAAAAAATAACGACAATATTTTTTGTTAATGTTTTTTAACCGAAAGGATTGCTTTTACCAGAGATTTTTGCTAGTTGCAAGAAAGTTTAATTCCACTTCAAGGTTCGAACC